>CM029381.1:17520016-17560016 GCA_017165825.1 Hepsetus odoe | reverse complement strand
CTCAGTAGTAGATTGTGCCACCACTGAACACACTAATTTTTTTCTTCGTTGAAATTTCTTTCTTCATACTGGAAGAAAGATATTGAACTGTGATGTGTCATAAAATGTGACGTGTCATGAACTAAATCCATGGATTTCAGTTGGGGCAGCAGTGGCCTTGACCCCTAGAAGTGTTTATGGACTAAACACCAGGATCAGAAGGTTGAGGGTTCAAGTCCCAGACCTGTTGGTTGCCATGTGAGGTACACTTGAGCAAGATACTGTCCCCATCTCTGCTCCTCAGGTGCTGGATTTGGCTGCTAAATACAGAGTATGCATTTTGTTCACTGCGTGCTGTGTGTTCATAATGGCAGCGTGTCACTTTCAATTTCACTTTAGTCATAGACTGAGTGCATTGTTACTCTCCTAGAGGCTGCAGAATCAGGGAAGTAACTTAGAATAGTGATCTTAGTGTGCTTTCAGTCTTATTTTGTTGAGAGCATCAAAAATTGAGCCCTTCTATCAAAGTGAACTGCACGAATCTATCTGTACACCACTAGTCCACCCGGAACATGCTCAAGGGCCTGTGCTTTAAAAGATTAGTTAAAAGATAAAGATAGGTAGATTAGGGAAAGATAAATGGGTTTGTATTGAATAAAAAAAAAGCATTATGCAAAAACAGTATGCAATCTAAGTCTATTAGTATGTAATTAAAAATATGAAGTACACAACCCTGTTAGACATGTGTATCTTTGTCCCAAAGCCTGATGCACAGAGAGGCCTTTAATATAAAATATAGGTCAGGTGGCTTTTTGAGTTCCAAATGCCCTCAAACTCACTTTCAAAAAAGCTCCAGCTTTTCTCTGCATGTACTGCTCTCTCGGCCTGTAGTAAAAGATAAAGAGGATTCCAGTATGTAGGTAGCAAGGTATCAAACTTCAAATAATAGTCATTTAAAGCAGTAATCTGTAGTACAGCTACATTAGTACAATAGTGCAATGGTACAGTTTTGTATCTCTCAGCCACAATGTCACAATGAATTTTCACACTTTGTGAAGTGTGAGGAGACAGAGACTTCAAAGAGAACTAAAGAATGAGTGAGTGAGTGAGTGAGTGAGTGAGTGAGTGAGTGAGTGAGAGAGAGACAAACAGAGAGAGAGAGAGAGATAAGAGAGAGGAACAGTGAGGCAGAGAGAAAGATTTGTTTCCAAATTATGCTTGATAATAAAAATATTAATGATGCTTAATCAGCAGATAATCATTTACAGTAGGAACCCTCACAGAAACAGCTGAACATGCAAACTCTACAAAGAAAGGAACTGAACCCAGACCCTTCTTGCTGTGAGGCAACAGTGCTAACCACTTCACTACCACTCCTCTTTAAATCCTGAAACAGTAAAAACACAATTCTGCTGGTGATCTACAGCTTCTTGTCCAGCATCTTACTCAGAACTTATCCCAATAAAGCTGGGAATTTTGTAAAAACAAAACAGTGCAGATATATCAGCAGGACAGAGACAGCACAGGACTGCAGGCAGGCGATGAGTCACCCTTAGTTATAAAATCATGGTAGAAGCTTCAGGGATTCCTCAGAGGCCTGAGGTGCTGCTGACAGGCAGGCTGGTGTTTTGAAAATGATACCTTCTAGTGCTGAGCAACATCCAGACAAAGCTTCACAGGCTGTCCTCAGGACAGAAAACAAATTTAATCTGAGACCTCAAATTTAAATCAAGTATTGCAGAAAGGAATGTCCCTGCCTACTGATGGTTATCTATAAAAACCATCTACATTTACGGCATATAGCAGACGCTCTTATCCAGAATGATTTACACATCCTAATTACAGGGACAGTCCCCCTGGAGCAACTCAGGGTTAAGGGTTTTTCTCAGGAACCCAATGGTGGTAGTGCTAGAGTTGGGATTTGAACCTGTGGCCACTTGGTCCATAGACCCATAAGCAAGTATCCTACCAGTAGACCACCACCACCCATCTAGGGTTTGTAATCTAGGGCCAGTAATACTGAAAAACAATTAACATTGTGATTATTTTGCTATGTTTCAATGCAATGCCTTTTAATAGATTAAAGGGCCCATATCATCTCTTTCCTGGAATTATGTTAATATTATTAAAGTTAAAAATATATATGTTCTATCCCCAAATCATATATTTGTATATATATAGTCTTTAATGGTTAAAAACAACTTTTAGGCTGTGTGTTAGCCTGGACCAGTTGGCTTTTAGTACATACTTTACTTTTGAAATCACATATTTGTATAACAATTTAAGCCAATCTAAAACTAATTCAGGTATCCCAGTGCTATCTGGTGGGCCATAAGTTTCCATTACTTGCTGACTACATCAGCCTCATAACTGCAAAACCAGAGGAAACCAGTCTTGGTTGTTTAGCTGTATTTGATGTAAGGGCTAAACTTTCATGCTGCCTCTTGTCAGACAGTGCATATCAGAGCTGAATCTCCCACATTCTCTCTCCACATAGTAACACATTTGATGAGTGCAAATGCTGAACTATAAGGAGAGAACAGAGCAACAGACTGAGCATAAAATACTGGAGTAAGCAAACAAAGATATACAGACAGGAGAGTAAGTCGCTGGAAGGAAAGGATGGAGACTGAAATAGCAGATAAAAAGCAGACGTTTGGAAGTCAGGAGGGAGTGAGGAGGCACATTAGGATGCATGAGATATGATGCTACTCTGTTACCATGGTGATGAGAGAACAGCCTGCAAGGCCCAGAAGGATGGAGCAGTGGGGGCGAGGAAATAAGACAGAAAAAGGCAAGCAGAGAAAGAGAGAGATGGAACTGGAGAGAAAGAGGAGGTTACAAAAAAGATAGAAGAGAAGAGAAGAGAAGAGTAGAGAGGATAAAGGAAGAGAAGAGAAACAGAAACAGAAAGGAGAAAACTAGAACTATAAAAGAGAGAGGGTGAGGAAGGAAAAGAGTCAAAGTCTGAGTGCAAGGTTAGCAGGAAAATCCTTTTCCACCTCCTGTTGATGCTGTAATGTTCCATCTTCACCCACTTCCTGACATAACAGGATATGACCTTGCACCTGCCCACTACAATGTCACAGTCTGAATTTGACCCTGCGGAGTGTGTGTGAAAGGAAAGCAGCTTTTTTATAATCCTGAAAGGAAGGAAAGGACTTTCCAATTACCCCAGCTTATATACACTGCAAAAAGTACAGAAAGTGTGAAGAAGCTTATAGACACCTGCTTGTTCGTTGCCTCTTTTGAAATGTATAAATTTATCAGAACATGTGTTCCCACATTTGCTGTGCATGGAGTACTACCAATGTCTTACACTGAGAGGCAGCAGGGGCCAAGTGGTTAGTTATTAGGCTCCATGATTGGAAGGTCATGGGAATGAATCCCAGACCACTAAATTGCCCTGAGGAACCCTTGAGCAAGGTACCGTCCCCAGTACTGCTCTCCACGCAAGGGATATATGCCTGCCCCCTGCTGCAGAGTGTAATATATAAAATGAAGAAGAAACATTTCATTTTGGTTCACTGTGTGCTTTGTTGTGCTTACAATAACAAACGGACACTTTAAATTCGGCAAGTGTGATAATGTACTACAAACTTTCATTTTTAACACTTTTATTCATCCATCAAATGATCAGCTTATCCTAACCAGGGTGTCATGGGGTGCTGGAGCTTGTAAGGTGAAAGAAAGAGAAAGACTCTGGACAGGTCACTAGTCCTTCATATGGTAGACACTGAAACAGGAGAGAACAAACTCAGGCAGGGAACTGAGCCCAGAACCTGCTCTTTGAGGAAAAGAAAAGAAAAATGTAATTTGAAAATACAAAGTTTGGCATTACTACTTTCAGCAGAAACCCACCTTTGCACTAAAACTCGAACCTACGTTCACTTTTCACCAGCTGAGACGGATGTATGTAGACACACCTGAGCAGGATATGATGGAGCACACTGTCCAACCTCAGAGGGGAGCTGGTGGTGATAGTTTGAAGGGAAACGCCCCACACATGCAAGGCTATTAATCAGGATAAGACACTAAGAAAAGTGAGTGAGAGTTAATGCAAAACTAGACTCTCTCAGACATGTACAATGCACCCCCACACCCACATACAAACATAAGCGTCTAACACATTTAAAAAACACAGGAAAGGTGGGTAGAGACTTACCCAACACACACACACACACACACACACACTTTTTTTTATCATCCTGGGTACAGACAAAGAGATGCACATGCACACGCACACATGCACGCACACATGTCTCAGACATGTAATCATCTCCATCTGCACATGACATCATAGCTTTAAAACAAAGCATGTGATATGAAAAAGAAATCTGAGCTCATTTAGGCTGAGAGAAGCCACCGCCTGTGTTAAGATGAGCTCACACTATTTAGCAAGCCTTATGGTGAATTCCCTTCTTTGATTCTGCTTCTGCTCAAGCTTAGCTCATCACAGCGATCGGCAGCACCAGTGCTTTATGGATTAGTAGTAGTCAGCATTTATTTTAGTATTACTCCAATTAAACAGTGTTTCTTCTGTCAAATTTGGTGCAAATATATGGACAAAAGGTTTGGAAATCTGTCTGGTGGTCTGTCTGTCTAACTATCTATCTATCTATCTATCTATCTATCCATTAATCCATCCATCCATCCATCCGCATGTGTGTGCATTTACTGAACCTTTTTCTGCATCATCACTGTTTTATGCATTTATGCATATTTGTATGTAATACTGATTGGGGAAAAAATTAAGCATGTGTCCTGATTTACAATTAAAATAGACTTCTGCATTTATCTATATCTATAAACAGACTTATTTGTGTAGTAGTTGCTGGAACTCTACAGCTTGTATGGTGCAGTGAAATTACTGTGTGTGAAGGGAAACACTGGCAGAGAAGAGACAGAAGGCTAATTAGATTAGTGTGGGGAAGATAATAGAGGAGACACACCGGGCACCGACACATTCAGTATGTCTATGCATGAGTGAGTGAGTGTGAGCTTGTGTGTGTGTGTGTGTGTGTGTGTGTGTGTGTATGTGTGAGAGAGAGAGAGAGAGAAAGAGAGAGAGATAGATAGATAATTAACTCAGATTTAATGAGAGGCACAAGAAAAGATCATCAATCTGCATGAACCAAAACTTCACACTCCAATAAGAACCAGGGGACAACATGTAAATGGGTGTGAGTGTCTCCTTACTTTTTGAGGGACATGAAGCAACCTCATGCATAAATTTACTTCTCCACAGTGCCCATGAAATACCTGTACCTAATGAATGCACCGTAAAACCACTCACATTTATGGATTTACCTACATGTGATTCAAATACGCTCTAGATTAATAATATATGCACATATCTTTTAGTAATAAAAAAGTTACCAAGGTATTACATATTTAAGTACATATTTATAATTATAATATACCTGATATTAATCTGATTTGTATCTCCACATAAATATAATGTGGCTCATGTGTTCCTTTAGAAGTATAGCCCCCCCCCCCCCCCCCACACACACACAAATGGCCACAAAAACAAAGCATATATTTCCTCATGAGTTTATCCTCCATCTGTGCCACTACAACCCACACTAAGAAAACAACCAAGACAAAGGAACAAAACAAGAAAGAAGAAAAGAAAAGCAATTAATTTCCATTGGCTTTTGTTTCCAATAAAAGCCATTAATTTCTCACAGCTTGAATCTACTTAATGAAATAAGATTAAGCGAGACAGTGATTGACTCAATCATTGAACACAGTGGGTGGAGTCTCACTCTCTCACACACACACACACACACACACACACACACACACACACACAAACACACACACAAACACACAATACACACGCACACATGCACGCACACACACACACACACACACACACACACACTAGGGATTGTAAACTTATAACCTACACTACGTAACTGTTTTTATAGAATGATTTAATGATCTCAAATTTCACCACTGTTTGATTCACTTCATCTCATTGAGTCTTTTGATGTGATTAACAAAATAAAGACACGCAAAAAAAGTGGCACCTCTGTTCTGATCGGCTGCTATGTTGGGCAGTACAGACTGAAACACTTATTAATACTACAGTATAAATGGGCAGGGCTATGGTAAAGAGGAAGCTGATTTTTCATGATATGGGGCCTTTAAAGTCGTGTTGCGGGGTCAAAAAGAATCAGGCCTGCTCTCTGACAGCAGCAGCATGAGTGTGTTTGTCTGTGTGTGACTCATCAGTGTGATGCACCTCCTCGTTTCATAATCCAGTGATGTGCTGAATCACCGAGATTAGATTGCAGCTCATTGATTTGTGGAAACAGGATCAGCTCTTAGTGCACAAAGGGAAAAGGATGCTTCTTGCAAGATCCAGATTAATCCACACTTCAAAGCTGAATCATCTATTACACTCTAATGGAGCCACGTCATGCTGAAACAACAGTATTTTCCAGAAATATCACAAAAACACAATGGTTTCAAACAAACCAAGACTTGTCAGAAACATGAAAGAAGGTTCACAGCATGAAGGTTGTGGGTTCAATTCCTAGTGCAGCTTCCTTCACTGTGAAGTGTGCATGCCCCCCCCCCATGTCTCTGTGGGTTCCTTCTGGGAGCTCTGGCTTCCACCCACAGTCCAAAGACAAATCAGATGGACTGGAGATGCTAAATTGGCTCCTTGATGTGAGTGTGGGTGTCTGCTCTGTGATGGACTGGCAACCTGTCCTGTCCTTTCACTGCAGTGCTGGGGTAGTGCTGGGTCCTGACTCTTGTTGGGATAAGCAAGTCAGATAGGAAGGATGAGTGTGGTTTCTGACACTGAAGGACACACTGTTATCTATAAAAATGAATTAAATTTTATTGTACAGCTGAAAAACATGATACCCAACCTGAATGTCTATGCTTTTTATATACAAACTGTATATAAAAAATATATAAAATATAATATATAGAAACAATTCAATCTTCTCCAGGCAGTTCCATCCTCAACATCCTTCTCCTGATATAGTCCTTGTCTCCTCTGCACATGTCCAAACCAAGGCAATCTCGTTTCTCTGACTTTGTCTCCAAGTCATCCAACCTGAGCTGTCCTTCTGATAAACTTGTTCCCATTCCTGTCCATCCTCATCACTCCCAATGCAAATCTCACCATCTTTAACTCTGACACTTCCAGCTCTGCCTCCTGTCTTTTCATCAGCGTCACTATCTCCAACCCATATAACATAGCTGGTCACTGAAAAAATACGACATCACAAATTCACATTAAATGTGAAATTACAGAAGATTTATATCAGGAGCAAGCTTTCGCTCTGTCTTGCTTCCATATTACCTTTGCGTCAGTGACTGTGCCACCCCTCATTTGTTCATATTTTGTCTTCAGACATTCTTGTATTTTGATGTTTTGTTGAGGGACAGTTCTCCAGGGTTCCTGAAGGAAAACTTTTTGGCTCTCATTTTCTGTCCAGTTCTTTGATCCTCAGCAGTTGCAGAAGAGGATCATCTCCACAGAGAACGGAAATAAAAGCAGCTGACGTACAAAGAAAAGCTTTGGAACTCAAGAAGCCTGGAGAATTATTCTGCGGACGGCTGTGCTGAAGAATAATGGTGTTCAAATCAAATATTGACTTTAAAGCTGGTTAAATCTTCAAACACTCTTTGTGTTACAAACTTATTTGCAAATGTTGCAATAAATCACAGAATCTGTTGTTTAATTTACCTACAAAACACAAAGAAACGAGGGATGACTAAGACTTTTTTACAGGCCTGTAAGTGAGGTTGGTTGGAAAGCTGCCCCAGGAAGCGATGTCTTTTGGTCTCCTGTCTGTTATTCTAACAAACATCTATTTAGCATTTTATGTCAGTATGTCAATATTCAATTTTATAAACATTTCTGATGAAACAAACATAAAGAAGCAGATCTGTGTGTGTGGGTGTGTGTGAGTGTGTGTGGTGGAGGGGGGTGAACGGACTGACAATAAGAAAACACAGAACTGAGGAAAACAGCTGCAGAAGAGTCCCTACTTTCCCTCATTATGCAATGACTTCCTGCTGGACTCCTTCACTCTCTCAGCAGCTCAATCACACATTGATAAACCACAGAGCCAAAGCAAACACACGAGAGCCTCGCAGCCTCCCTGTTTATCAGAAAAGTGCAAAACAGATTATTCTAAGGAACAAATGATTAATCTTTCCACATCAATACTGTCCCCTTTAACCAGATTCCAGGATGACACATACTCAGGTTTTACAGCATGGTCTAAGGCAGAATGGGGGGTCAGACCAATCAAGAATACAAAAAGCATATGTATTGTAACTTCGACAGCCAATCAGCAGTCAGGATTTTAGAAATTAAAGGATTAAGGGTATTAAAGTTATTCTGTCTATTAAAAGCATTGACTTTCACAAAAATGCCTGTCGCTACTAAATTTAATTTTAAAAAATTTATAAAAATTACTTGATGCAACAGCAATTATTACTTTGCATTGATCAGGGGTCAGTAGTCACCTATGGAGCAAGAGGTCACAGGTTAAAATCCCACCTCCAGCATCAATACCATTGGTTTCCTGAGCAAGACCCTTAACCCTGAGTTGCTCCAGGGAGACTGTTCCTGAAATTAGGGATTAGAAATCACTCTGAATAAGTGCGTCTGCTAAATGCCATAAATGTTATTGTAATGAATAATTCCTGTGTAAACTGAACCTTAGTACTGCCTGAACACTACCTTTATTTGATTAATTTAATATTTTGAGAGAAAAAATACAATGTGGCATTGCAAATGTTTTGAATGGTTTTTGAATGTTAAATTCAGAAAATAAACAAAGAGAATAAAAAGAAATTGATTCTGTCTATTTAAATTTTGTTGGATTAACCTTTTATACTCCCATAAATCTGTTTCCGGTAGAGGAAGGGTATATTTTTTAACTTAATTTAAGAATTGACCAAAAATTGTAAAAAATCATAAACGCTTTCTTTCAAATGAAGTAATAAATACAGGTTGCAGCTTTACTCCAGAAACTACACACACACACACACACACACACACACACACACACGTACAGGCACAGGCACACACTGACACACATGCACACACATTACAGTGGAGGTTTACGCCATCTGCTGGTCCACGCTCTCAGTGGTTACTGGGTGCCTGTGCCAAGTCTTAAACCACATAACTCAGAGCACGCTGTCCCACGTGTCAGTCGGCCCAGTCTCTAAACACAGTTAACTGGACGCCTGAACAAAGACAGAGAGACGCAGCATGGAGCCCGGGCCATTAAAGCGGACAGGCATGCAGTCGGAACAATGTTAATGTGTTTGTATGGCCAAATGCACAAATCATTGAAAAAAAATGCAAATCTTGCATAGCAACAGTAAAAAACGCTAAATAAAATACAGTGTTGTGGAAACAGGGGGTATCGCTTATTTGGGACAGCAGGCTTGTTGCTCCAGAAACGAAAGTAAAGCAGAAAACCTCCCACACTGAACATGCCATCAGTTTCTCTCCCTATACATGTAAAGAATATGCTAGTGTGGGGGGGCTTAAGTGGGAGAAGGAGAACTTTTCAGAGAGAGAGATTATAGGAAATGGACAGAATGAAGCAGAAAATGCCAGGAAAAAGAGCTAGAGAGAGAGAGAATGAAAGGCATAAAGAGAATGAAAGACACTAATGACAGAGAATGAAATAATATAGAGAGGAAGAGCTAAATACAGAGAGAACGAGTAAAAACAGAAGAAAAAAAGAATGAAAAAGAATGAAAAAGAATGAAAAAAGTGGGCTGAGAGAATGGGGGAATCCAAGAGAGAGAAATGAAGACAGACAGAGTGAGAGGATAAAAGAAGAAAGAAAGGAAGACAGGGAGACAGATAGAAAGACAGATAGATGGATGGATGGATAGAGCATCTGGGCTTCATTCCAATCTCTCCCTCTTTTTTTTTGGTCCTTTTTTTTTTGCTCTGGAGGTTTTGCCCTGTGCACTGTTGCCGTGGCAACTGGAGCTGGGGCCTGTGGGGGAGAAGCAGAAGGACAAATAACAGAGAGAGAGAGAGAGAGAAAGAAAAAACACACAACCAGGCTTAATGTTCACCTTTCACCTCCTTCAGCCTTTCACAGAGTAAAGTACAAGCAAAACTCCAACACACAGCCTGAACACTGTGTGTGTCTGAGTGTGAGTGAAGGAGACAGAGAGAGAGAGAGAGAGAGAGAGAGAGAGAGATCTATAAGCAATAATGTTACTGGCATTCAAATCAAAGTTAAAGAAAGCAGGCGATCCTTCTTTCGCTTAAAAAATAACAGCAGAATGTAATCTGACCGAAGGCTGCTCCAGTGTTTGTGTATAAATGTGTTCCTGAACAGCTGGAGTTTAACTCCCAGTTGACATCCTGAAGTCTCAAGTCACTTCCAGCCAATCTGCTTCAGGCCTCCAAGTCTCAAGTTTTATTATTTGACGTTTTCTCTCTTACTGTCATGCACACGGCCTGGCCTTATGAGCTGCAGCTGCCTAACACCTCTGTCAGAGCTGTCTTTGGGCTTTTTAACCCTCAGCCTGGTGTGAAGTAACCCACACTGTACCAAGGAGCACATGTTGAAATGATTGTGGATCAAAAGCAAACAGCAGGGGTCACCACAGTCAAACCTCTCCAGCACTGATCTACAGTCAGTGTTTAGGCCTTTGTGCTTGAATGAGTAACAGTAAACAGGCAGCCTCAGCTGGGCTTAGATCACCTGTCATGCCTGGAAGGTTTGTATACAAGTTAATGTGTCACAACTGAGATCCAGAGTCCAATGGCATCCTAACAAAAGTCAATACACTTGTTAAAACCATGAACTATTCAGCGAGTCACAGAACAGGTATGAAACAAATCAATCCAGCGGGATATGATCATGATGTGCAAATTACTTTTTTTAAATATGTTCTTCGCAACCCATCACACCATCTAGCAGTGGGCAGGTATATATCCAGCACCTAGGGAGCAGTGTTGGGGATGGTACTTTCCTTAAGCATCCAGTTTAAATTGCACATCCATTTCTATAGTTATGGTAATGTTGTTTCCATAGAAATACTACATCTGTTTCCATTGTGCCACTATGCTCATTTCGATGAGGAGGCTAGATCCATTTACATGGTGACACTATACCCATCTCTATGGTTACACCATTTTCAATGTGTTGCTACCCTTTTCTATGGGGATGCTACAGTTATTGTTATGGTTATGATACTTCCATTTACCTTGTTACACCTTAAAGATTTTGAATTAATTTCTGTTCAAATATAGCTTTTTATTGCATTTTTAATGTTTCTACTAGCTGCTATTGTGCTGTGGTGCTACCACAAACAAAAGCAACATAGGAGCACAATAAGGTCTAAGAGCATTCTAAAGACTGGGCTTAGTCAGTGATGCAGTATTAAAAACACTGGGATTGGTCAGTGATGCAGTATTATAAACACTGGGATTGGTCAGTAATGCAGCATTAAAAACACCGGGATTGGTCAGTAATGTAAAGTCTATTTTAGTAATGTAACACTAGATTTGTTGAAATTAAGATGGAAATGAAAAGTGGAAATAAAGCTGAGCTTTAAAGTATGTTTCTGTCTGACTGCCAACTGCCCCACTGGAAAATGCACTGGTCATTAATGCATTATTATAAACACTGGGATTGTTCATTAATGCATTATTATAAACACTGGGATTGGTCAGTAATGCAGTATTATAAGCACTGGGATTGGTCAGTGATGCAGTATTATAAACACTGGGATTGTTCATTAATGCAGTATTATAAACACTGGGATTGGTCA
The DNA here is from genome assembly GCA_017165825.1 of Hepsetus odoe. Lineage (NCBI taxonomy): Eukaryota > Metazoa > Chordata > Actinopteri > Characiformes > Hepsetidae > Hepsetus > Hepsetus odoe. Next base: position 17,548,241 of record CM029381.1, on the reverse strand, counting down.
GTAATGCAGTATTATAAACACTGGGATTGGTCAGTAATGCAGGACTAAGAGCAGAGACAGTGAGAGAAATGAGGAAAGTGAGAGAGAAAGAGACGAGATGAATGGAAGAGCTCACAGTTTGACTCAAGAGTATGAGTTTGTGTGTGCGTGTGCGTGCGTGTGCGTGTGTGTGCGATGTCTCCAGGCGGATGAGTGAAGGTCTCTGTTCTCATTCACTATTGATCATCTCAACCACATCTCATAATCTCATCTACTCCATACTCCCTCTTGTCTTACGTCCTTTCTTTGCTTTTTTTCCTTTAATTTACAATGAAATTCTGTGCAGCTCATCTGTGATCGTAACTAGAAGAGGAGATATAGGAGATATATTATTCAGTGTTGTTTGGGTTCACGTTGAGGGGAATGAGCATTAGTGTCTCTTACGCAGCAACATGATAAATAAAGGAAGAAACAGCCCCATAAGACAGTAAAACCTAACAATAATCAGCAAATGACACAATAAAAACAAAAATAAATCAATGTTAGATAAAAAAGAGATTTATTACATAAATCTATTTATTACGTTATTACATTTAATAACGTTATTATATTGAACTGTTTTTTTATTCTTGTTTATTTGTAATGTATGAATAATTCATAGTACATAGTGTTTATAATGCAAAGAGGACTTTCAAAAGTACTAAGTACTAATTACCAAGTAAGTAATCTTTACATTTTTACATTGTGTCATTTTGTGCATCTATCAGTGCTGTAAGTAATTTAATTTGGTGGAAACAGCAATCTGTTTTACATATTTTATCTTCATCATTAAATACTTCGGTCTTTCATTTATACTTGGTGTTTTTCATTTCTCTTATCCAGTGTTTTTGACCCATATTGATGTTACTGGATCAGTGCCATCTCTGATTTGAACTGTTCCTGTTTATTAGAAATAAAAACTTTAAAGGTCACTTCATCTTTTTTATCTTTCTTATGTCACTGAATATGTTGTGAAAAAGGCATGATAAGACTGATAATGCTGCAGGAAAATAATACCAATAAGTATAAGATGACAAATGACAATGACAAAACTGCCATTATTCACAGCAAACATGAAAATGATATAATGATATATTTGTTCTAATTTTGATGAAAAGTTAGTTTTGTGTGAAATGAAAACTAAGGTTATATTTTTTACAATGAGTTGGTCATCTGACAATATGGCGCAGCGGTGGCCTAGTGGTTAGGGACTAGGCCCCAGGATCAGAAGGTCTTGCATTAGAATCCCACTCCAGCAGGTTGCCCTGAGGTACCCTAGAACAAGGTACCGTCCCCGTCACTGTTCCCCGGGTCCTTTCAATAGCTGCACCCTGCTGCACGTGTGTGTGTATGGGTAACATGCAGAGGCATCATTTCTTTGTGGTTCTGTGTGTTGTGCTGCGTTTCACAATGACAAGAATAGTCACTTTCACAATGTCAATGAATATAAACTGTATGCAAAAGAAAGAAATAACTCTACATAATAAAACTACATACATTTGTAATTACATATCAATATGTTTTTATTAATAAAATGTATAAAACAAGTAAGATAAAGACTAAACTCAGTCAGCTGGAAGAAGCTGACTGAGAGTATTAGAAGAGCAACATCAAACACTTTTAAATCCAGACTAAAAACATTTAATTGCTTTTACTCTAATATTGTATTTCTTATTTTAAATCCTTTTTATTATCCATTGTTCATTTTTGACCAAGAAATCCAGAAGCCCTAACCTCTTTACCTCCCTTAAACAGGGCTAATAGCATGACGGAACGATACTTGGACAATGACATATTATAATGATCCAGTTTTCCAATAATTAAAAAAAGATTGGGAGTGACAAAGATGGACATGACTAGACATGAGTTTATTAGAAGGATAGCTCAGGATGGACAATTAGGAGACAAAGCCAGAGAGGAAGACTGAGATTTGAACATGTGCTGAGGAGAGATGAGGTGTATATCAGGAAAAAAATGTTAAAGATGAAGCTGCCAACCAAGAGGAAAAGAGAAAAGCTTTTGGATGTGGCGAGAGAAGACATGTGGTTCATTTGTGATTGATCAGAATGCCTACAGTAATCAGCTTTTTGCTGTATCTGTGCAGTCCCACTTGACATTCAAGATCTATTCTGATCAGCCTTGGTATGAGCTTGTCTGGCATCTTCATGTTCATTTAAAAGATGAACAAAAGATTGGGCTGCTCCGGCAGAGCAATGTAAGACGCACTCGAAGATTTTAAGGGTTTGGGTGCGCAGCATATATAATGCATTACAGTACATAAATAAATAATAAAGACAAGGCTTGCTGGGGAAATGGAGAGAAAGTTCACCAGGTCCATTGGCTTTTTGTCTTCAGCAGTGAAATCGCATGCTGTGTGCGCTGTAGGGCTTGGCACAGGCCAAAAACCAGCAAACTAAGCAAACAAGATCATGCAGGCTACCTAAAAATCAATGTGAGGAAACATGTAAAAAAGACTTTAACAGTAAAGAACTATAAACACACACACACATATACACACACTATTGTTTATTGGTGTGTGTGTGTGGTGTTCCCTCTATGTACAACTAAATCCTTCTGCACAAACCTAATAACAGCAGCCTTAATGGAGCAGCTTGACCAAATGTGGTTAAAACTGAATTAGACTTCACGTACCAGCATCTCATTTACATAATGATAATCGACAGGGCACGACGGGCTGTCGGACAGATAAAATACAGAGAGAGAAAAATAGACGGAGAGAGAGATACAGAGGAATATACAGAAAGGAAGTGATTGTGGAAATGAAGGGAAGAGGAAGAGAGACAACTGGGATAGAAATATGAATAGAAAGGGAGTTGAGAGAGAGCAGAAGAGTAATAAAGATAGATGGAAAAAAGAGGGACACATGGAGAGAAGATATATACATATATATATATATATATATATATGCCAGATGGCAGAAAGAGAAAGAAAGAGATTCAGGGTTTTTTCACTGAAGGTAAAGAATCAATGACACCAACCAGAATTTTTCTTGTTGGTAACCATGGTGACTGAAATACCTGAGCAGTTTTCTACCTCTGTCTCTTTTCCTGCAGGACATTGCAGTGTGTGTGTGTGTGTGTGTGTGTGTGTGTGTATGTGTGTGTGTGTGTGTGTGTGTGTGTGTGTGTGTGTGTGTGTATGTGTTTCGATTTACAGAGTTTCTCTGAGGTCTAACTGTACCACTTTTTTTATCACACGGTGGACGTTGTCTGGGATGAAAGAAAATGTCAGTAAAAAGACTTGGAAAAGAAAATGGTCAGCAATGTCCTCATGTACAAATGGTTGCTATGTTTTTGAGTGTGTCGAGATGTGATACTGCACATATAGAGTGTGTTGTGGGTGACAAATCCATTGCTCCATCAGTTTCCTAGATTCTACACATAGGCCATCAGCAGGGGTAGAAGTGGCCTTGATCAATGTCCAAAAGGTGACCCTGGTTGTTCTCTACATATTCTATTTGTTTTAAGATAAACAAGCCATTTATAAGCTATACTTTCATCTAATTTAAATGAGTAGTTTGTAGTTTGAGATTGTTAAAACACAATTTTTACTTGTTTTAGTGAAAGCACTTATTACAGCTTTCCACAGTATCACTACTACAAAGGCCAAATCTGTGGTAATGACTAACAATCAAATGATTGTCAAATGCTACAGCAGATACAACACACACACACACACACACACACACACACACACACACACACAGACGTATGCTGTACCACATTCAGGTACAAAACAAGACAACCTCCATCGATAAATGTCTTGAAACAAGTGAAAGTGACTATTCTTGTCATTGCGAGGTCACAGCACAGCACACAGTGCACAACGAAATTGGACCTCTGCATTTTACCCATACACTCACACACATGCAGCAGGGGGCAGCTATTGAAAGTGCACGGGGAGCAGTCATGGGGACGGTACCTTTCTCAAGGGTACCTCAGGGCAACCTACTGGTAAGGGATTTGAACCCAATCTTCCGATCCTGTGGCCAACTCCCCAAACCTCTAAGCCACCGCTGCCCCACCTTTTTAAACCTTTAATCAAGTCAAAAATTGACCAGTAAATTCTCTTGCATATTTGTCAGATATTTGGCAACAGAATAAAACTATCTCAGCAAATAAGTTAAGTAGTGAAGTGAAAGTGACTATTTGTCATTGTAAACACAACAAACAGTGAACCACATCTAAATGCATCCTTTGTATTTAACCATCACACACCGTGCAGCAGTGAGCAGCCATATCCAATGTCCGGGAAGCAGTAAAGGGGACAGTACCTTGCTCAAGGGTAACTTAGGGTAACCTACTGCTCTGGAATTCGAACCGACAACGTTCCAATTATGGGGCCTAGTCTCTTAACACACACACACACACAAAATAAAAATAAAATAAGCTTGGATAAATAAGTAAAATAAAGAAATCTTTTTTAACATATTTTTTGCAAAAATAATAATATATAATAATATGGATAAATTAAAGAGACTATATATATTAAAGTCAACTTAATAAATATATATAAGATATATTTGATATATATTTCGATTTTGCTTGCCCAGTTTTCTTTGTACGCTCATTAATGTTAATGCTGGAGTTAATGACTGGCCTCTTCAATTACTAACATTTACAAGATAAAGAGAACTGAAACACTCGTCTGAAGCTGTGATTGGTCAGAATGCTGTCAGCACACAGTAAACAACTCTGTGATTGGTTAGAGGGCTTGTTTGCATATTACAGCTTTTCACAGTATCACTACTACAAAGGCCAATCCTGTGGTAATGACTAACAATCAAATTATTGTCCAATGCCGCAACAGATACAAAACACACACACACACACACACACACACACACACACACAGACGTATGCTGTACCACATTCAGGTACAAAACAACAATTTAAAAGATGTGCAACAAAGGCTCAAAGTTGTGAAAAATGTCATTTTTGAGAGTCAGGTTTTTCCCAGTGATGGTAAATGGAACCAGACGTCTTAGGACTCAAATGCCCCTGAAATCGTCTTACAAAATCTCATTGTGTTAAAACATATTTTTAAAAACTGATTCGTGGTTGAGGGGTACATGCAGGGTGTTGTGAGGCAACCCCTCTCCCCAAAAAAACAAAAAACAAATATATTTCCATATTTTATAAATAGCATTAGAAACTCCGATGACCCATATTGACGGGTTGGCTTCTAAAGTAAAATCTTCGTATTTGCTCTGTGGACATCATGGCCCCAGGTTTTTTTTCAGCACCACAGTAAAGAAAACAGATCTGGGATGTTCCTCTGTGTCACAGTGTAAACCACTCAAAACCTGTTCAGAGCTCGTCATTTAAATCCCTTTAAAACATTCCCCCGTGAAGCACCGCCACCCCAAACCCACAGCGCCTTCCTCGCCATTTCTTACAGTGAAGCCAAATGACAAGCAGTGTGTTTACCTGCGTATCCAGCATCATCATCATCATCATCATCTAGGGTTCATAGCCCCTTCCTCGCAGTTTCCTTCCGTGGGTTCTTTGCCTCCAAAGCCCTTAAAGCTCCTCTTCCAGCATTCGGAGGCCAAAAACTCCACATATGTTGGACACTGGACCCTGAGACGTGTCTGGAAAAGAAGCAGGGGAAAAAACTTCCCCTCGCTGGTGTGCTGAAAATGGGAGAAGTGGTGCCCGGCTAAAAGAAAGGCAGTGACGGGAGGACAGTTCGAATGTGAAATGCAGACAACAGCTTGTGGTGCCAAATAAAAGCCCACTGTTGTGGATCCTCTGTTATATTCTTCCCTTTAATCCAGGGGAGGCCACAATAATCCACGTTCAGCGCGAGCCGAGGCTGAACACGGCCGCCAAACGTAGGCGAGGGGGGGATTTTCCAATCCACCAGACCTCAGACGTGTCCAGGGTTGGATGTTTCAGCCGCAGGTTGAGCTGTGAGAGAATCCAAGGCCATGCTGGTCACAAAAGCAGGCCTGCTGAGAGAAGAAATAATGATAGAAAACAGTGTTCAAATCAGGGTTTATTCTCATTGCCTTTCCAGTGCAGCCTCCTGACAGTCAGAGGAAATCATCAATAATTCATGAACCGAAGATTTGAGAGGCAGTAAAAAGAAAACAAAAAGGGGGGAGAACAGAAAAGAAAGACAGATGAGCAGAGAAATAAACCCAACAGCTGGTTAATATGTATCAGCTAGAAGAAAGGAGGTCAATGCTGAAGTGACAGACTAGGGAGCCTCTCTTCTTTCTTTTTTCTGCTTCATATTCCCCCCATCCTCCATTCCCAGATTCTGCACTTGGCACCGGGCAAGAGGTTTGGGTTCCTGCCACAAATTATCCCATCTTCATCACACACTCCTCCATTTCTTTGCTCCCCAATGAACCCAGGCGATGGGAGCTATTTTTTACTCACACTTCCATTTCTCTTATCCTCCACTGACAAAATGGAAGATGGGGCTTCTTTTTTCTGAGGCTACACACTCTACTTGTCCCTCTCTGTGGTGTACAGTCGTCCTTCAGCCATCCGCCTCCTCCTCCTCCTCCTCCTCCTCCTCCTCCTCCTCTTTCTGCTCTGCTCCCAGATGCTCCCACTGGGGGAAAACCATCAAGGCGAAAATGTGAGCGAATAAAAAGCCATTTCCACAGAGCCGCTGCAGCCCACCTTTGCTTTTCGTGCAGAAATGAAAAGAAGCGAAGGATCGAGCGTCGAACAAAAAGGAAAACAAAACAAAACATCAAAAATAAAAAGAGCCCCAGCCCTAAAAAGGCCAGGCGGGGACTCGCCGCGACGCACACGGCGCACGGGGCTTTAAATCTGCGCCTCTGCTCCGCATCCTCCCGGACACTCGACGATGCCTCCGCTCCGCAACAACAGCGCCCTCTTGCGGACCATCCCCAGACTTCAGCGTGGACGGGACAGGCCCTAACGCAGATCTGACCTCGATTTTTAAAGCGCTACGTTGCGAGAATGACAACAAATGGATGAAGGCTGAGCGCTGGAACCGAGGCGCGCCCCCTGCTGGCAGTCTGCCGCATGCACACTCACACACCGACACACACTCACACACACTAATACTGATACACACCGACACACACTCACACACACTAATACTGATACACACTGATACACACTCACACACACTAATACTGATACACACCGATACACACTCACACACACCAATACTGATACACACTCATACTGATACACACTCACACACTGATACACACTCACACACTGATACACACTCATACTGATACACTCACACACTGATACACACTCATACTGATACACACCGATACACACTCACACACTGATACACTCACACACACACCGATACACACTCACACACACTCATACTGATACACACTCATACTGATACACATTCACACACTGATACACACTAACACAGATACACACTAATACTGATACACACCAATACACACTAATACTGATACACACTTATACTGATACACACTCACAGATACACACTCATACTGATACACACTCACACACTGATACACTCACACACACACTCATACTGATACACACCCACACTCTGATACACACTGATACACACTCATACTGATACACACTCACACACTAATACTGATACACACTCACACAGATACACACTAATACTGAAACACACCGATACACACTCATACTGATACACACACACACACACACACACACACACAATAATACTGATACACACACACAATAATACACACTTACACACTCACTAATACTGATACACACACACACAATAATACTGATACACACTCACACACTAATACTGATACACACCGATACAGACTCGCACACACTGATACACACTTATACTGATACACACTCACACACTGATACACACTCACACACACTCATACCGATACACACTCACACACACTAATACTGATAAACACTCACACACTGATACACACTCATACTGATACACACTCGCACACACTCATACTGATACACACTCACTAATACACACTCGCACACACTAAAACTGGTACACACTGATACACACTCACACACTTATACACTAATACTGATACACACTCACACACTAATACTTTTACACACTCAAACTGATACACACTCACCCTAATACACGCTTACACACTAATACTGATAAACACTGATACACACTCACATACAATAATACTGATACACACACATAATAATACTGATACACACTCACACACTAATACACATTCACACACAATAATACTGATACACACTCATACTGATACACAATGATACACACTCACAATAATACTGATACACACTCATACTGATACACATACCAATACACACTCACACACTAATGCACACTTATTATGATACACATTCACACACAATAATACTGATGCACACAGATACACACTCAAACACTGATACTGATACTCATACACAATAATACTGATACACACAGATACACACATACACACAAATACTGATACACACACACACACTGATATACACTCACACACAATAATACTGAAATACACTCATACTGATACACACTGATACACACACACACAATAATACTCATGCACACTCACCCACTGATACACACAGATACGCACTCACACACACTAATACTGATGCACACTCAACTGATACGTTAGGGTGTTGGCCGCATGCTCGGAGGATCAGGTGTTCGGACCCCTTCCCAATAGGTTGCACTGAGGTACCCTTGAGCAAGGTGCCATCCCCGTCATGCTCCTCCCTGCGATGGGCTGGCGACCTGTCCAGGGTGTGTCCCCCGTCCTTTGCCCTGTGTGAGCTGGGATGGACTCCAGCAATCACCCGCAACCCCACTTGGGACAAGCAGCAGAAAATGACTGACTGACTGACTCAACTGATGCACACTCACACACTAACACTGATACATACTGAAACACACTGATACACACTCAAACACATTAATACTTATACACACTCACACACACACTAATACTGATACATACTCACACACACACACACACACTAATGCTGATACACACTGATACACATTCACACACACTAATACTGATACACACACACACTCTAATACTAATACACACTAATACTGATACACACAAACACTAAGTCAGAAACTCTTTCTAAGTCAGAAATCAATCAAAGTCAAAGAGATGCGGCACAACCACTTTACTGAAGAGTTTCAGCAGGCGTGGTCCAGTGGGAGCAGCTCCAAATGCTCATCCCAATCTCGAACTTTAAATACATTTCTAACACCTTTGTCCTCTAAAATTTACATAAATCCATCCCATTAATAGTTTTCCACCAATAATATTCAGTGCTGTCATGATTAACACCTCCGTTTCCCTGCCTTTACCACTTCGCCAACAATAGACAAAGGTCTTTTCATCAATGGCTCCCTGTCTTATCCACTACCAGCATTTCAAGGTTGCTTCCCATCCAGTTTCCCATCGAGTTCTCAATTATAAACGTAGCTGTTTGATTATAAATGTAACCGTTTGCTACTGGCTGTCTTGTTGGAACTATTGTTCAATTAAAAATGTAACTGTTTGCTGCTGGATATCTTCTGGGAACTCATAAGCCAGCGTAAAACACTGGACAAAATGTAACTGTTTGCAGTTGCAACTGCTTGCTTTCTTGTGGGAACTCAAATAGTGTGAGACACTGTAGGACAGGGACAAAAGTAAAGAGATTTTTACTATAATACACACTCACACACACTAATACTGATTCACACACACACACTCACACTCACACACTAATACTGATACACAGTCATACTGACACACACTCATACGTACTGTTACACACTGTTACACAGTCACACACAAATACTTGGCTGCTCCCGTTTAGGGGTCTCCACAGCGGATCAACCATCTCCATTTCTTCCTGTCATCTGCATCTTCCTGCTTCAAACCGATCACCTGCATGTCCTCTCTCACCACGTCCATAAACTTCCTCTTTGGTCTTCCTCTTCTCCTCTTTCCTGTCAGCTCCATCTTCAACATCCTCCTTCCAATTTAATTCAATTCAATTCAATTTATTCTTGTATAGCGCCTTTCACAACAGAGTTGCCCCAAGGCAATTACATAGATGGTAGACATCGGTTACAGTACTAGAAGTTAAAGCCAGATGACTACAGAGGAGAGGAACCAAAAACTCCACTGTGTGGATAAAAAAACCTCTGAGGGTCCAAGGTCGACTGGCTACCCAACCCCCTCGGGTATACTAGCAGTACAAAGTTAGTTCGGGTTTAACCACAGGATCAGCACAGAGTCCTCATATAATCCTCATCTCTCCTCTGGACATATCCAAACCAACGTAACCTTGCCTCTAACTTTGTCTCCAAGACGTCTAACCTGAGCTGCCCCTCTAATATACTTGCATATATTTCTAATCCTGTCCATCTGTAACACCCAACAAAAATCTCAGCATCTTTAACTCTGATACCTCCAGCTCTGCCTCCTGTCTTTTTCGTCAGTGCCACCGTCTCCAACCCATACAACATAGCTGGTCTCACTACTGTCCTGTTAACATTCCCTTTTACTCTTGCTGGTACCCGTCTGTCATAAATCACTCCAGCCACTCTTCTCCACCCATTCCAACCTGCCTGCACTCTCTTCTTCACCTCTCTTTCACACTCCTCAAGCTGCTCCCCACTCTTGCTACAGATCACAATATCATCAGCAAACATGATCATCCATGGGGACTCCCTCCTAACCTCGTCCATCAACCTGTCCATTGCCATGTCAAACAAGAATGTACTCAGCTGATAAACATCTGATACTGATACGCACAAATACTGATTCACATCATCTCATACTGATACACATTAATACTGATAAACACTAATATGGATACACACTGATCCTGATACGCTGACACCGATATACACAAATAGTGATACACATCATCGGATACTAATACACACTAAAACTGATACACACTGATACACTTTGATTTTGACACACTGTCTGTTACTGAAAATACACTCTGTCTGATACTGATTCACTGAGTCTGAAATCCTGTGCCTGATACTGTAACATAGTGTCTGATACACTATGTCTAATGCTGATAAACTGATACTGATATACACTGTTTGAGAGTGAAACACTGTGTCTGATAATGATGCCACGTGTATGATGATCTGATGCAAATAGAACTCCTTCTTTAAAAGATGTAGCTTTGATGGAAGAGCATGTTTCCATGGCTACAAAGTGCTAATGCCAATTCAGCAGATATTTGTTTGAATTCATGCAGACACAGTCAGCTAAATATGAAGGAATGAAGGGAGGAAGAAGACACCCTGTTTGTATCTATGATTAGAAATACATGTCACATCCACATCTTCCTATCTATCTATGTATGTGTGTATAGGGGACTTTTAAAGGAACATAAACAAAACAAAATAATTAGATTTATGTTATTTAAAGTTCATCAGACTTGATTGGTTAATGTTTTGCCCCACCAAGTGGTTCAAGACCTCATCATGAAAACATTCAGCTGAGCTACGTCAACAGAAATTTAATTGGTCAGATATATCAATAAGAATTCTGTTTTTATACAATGTAATTAATTATAAACATGAAAGAACATCATAAAAAAAGGAGCGTTTTGATTTCAGGTTGAAAAACCCTTTTCAGCCTCAGATAAAGGAATGATGTTACCTGGCACTAAGGGGTTCTGTAATCCTGCTGGCTTAAAGGCATAAACTCTGTTTTCCTCTTATCTCTTCCTCACAGTATAAGAGCCTGAATTATTGACTGGTGGACTATATGTCAGGTTCAGGTCAGGTTCTCCTGTCTCTAATATTTAATCTTGCTCCTTTGGTTAATGAAGAAAAGCAGAGCCCTTTTGGGCCTTTGTGGTTGCACTTTATCACTCTATCTACTACAGCTTTAATCAGGAGTATATTTTAAATTCAGATCTGAAAACAGTATCTGAAAATCTGAACCAACCGGAATCAGACCACTACCAAACATGAATTGAAGTATAGCTGTCAGCTTCTAATTTAAGTTAATTACAGAAAAATCAGACTAATATTAGCTATCTAAAATTAACACTTAACAATAACCATCAAACACATCACAAATATTGTTAGAATGAAAATAATTGCTTTAATTGTATGATCATTACATAAGGTTCTATTAAAATGGAGGAACAAATGCAGAGTAAATGTAGGGTAAAATCTGTTAAACAGGAGAAACTAAAGCAGGCTAGATGCAGGGTAAAATCTGTTAAATGTATTAAAGTAAAGAAGGGGAAACACAGTATAAAATATGGTAGAGAAACTATAGCAGAGACAGTGGACGCCTAGCAATTAGGGACTAGGCCCCAGGATTGGAAGGTCTTGGGTTCGAATCGCACAGCAATAGGCTGAGGTAACCTTGAGTAAGATATCGTACCCATCACTGCTCCCCGCATACTGTACATAGCTGCCTCCTGCTGCATGGTGTGTATGGATGAAAAGGAGAGAGTGCATTTCGTTGTGGTTCACTGTGTGCTGTGCTGTTTCACAAAGACCAATTTTCACTTTACTTAAATAGAGTGTAAAATCTGATAAAGTAGAAAAACTAAAGAAGGGTAAGAATAAGGATAAACTTTGGTAAAGAATGGAAAATAAAGTAGGGTAAATACAGGCTAGGATCTATTCCATTTCTGTGAGATTGGAAATTATGTAAGAAATTATCTGAACCAAATTCAAACTGTCTAGTCCTGCGGAATAAACCTTTCACGCTCCAATATCTTCTGTCATGAAGAAAGGCATGTTAGAAAGGGATTTCTGGAGTCTGGTTCCTTCCAACCTGAACAGTTGCACAAATGAAAGTGGTTGAACTGGTATTTGAACAATCCTGAAGTTGCTGATGTGAAACAGTTTGCTGGAGCAGTGGCTTGAGCTGATTCTTCCGTTAAAAAAAAATAGACTTAATGTTATTGCAAACACAAACCGATATCCTTATCTGCAGCGAAATGAACAAAAACACATTTCCCCCTCTTCATTTCATCAAGAGATAAGGGTGTAAAATCAGGGTTTCTGGCTTCATGACTGCATTAAAATGTACATTACCTCAATAGCACATTGAGTGCACTTTTGACTCATTGTTAATTTGAGGTGAGGGCCGCAGCAGTCAATGATGTAATCACCACCCACACAGCCATGCTGACAGATTGCTGTACATGAATATACGTGTCAGATGTCTTTAATGATTCCACAGCAAATGGATAAATTAATGACAAATGGGGGAGCTATTGAAGCAGACATGATTGAAAAATGGACAGTAGAAAATATTCATATTTTGTAGTGCTGGAACGGGTCTCACATATTAAGCGAGCAAATACTAAACATATGTTTATTTTTCGCCATGATCCCATTTTAAAAGTCCATAGCAAAGATAAAGGGGGTTCTAATTAACATTAGTCACAGACCTCAACCAGGTCTATGTACTTTATATTTCACTATTTTTCACTTCTTTTTCTTTCGGCTGCTCCCGTTTAGGGGTCGCCACAGGGGATCAATCATTTCCATTTCTTCCTCTCCTCTGCATCTCCCTGCCTCAAACCAACCACCTGCATTTCCTCTCTCACTACGTCCATAAACCTCCTCTTTGGTCTTCCTCTTCTCCTCTTTCCTGGCAGCTCTATCTTCAACATCCCCCTCCCAATATAATCCTCATCTCTTCTCTGGACATGTCCAAACCAATGCAACCTTGCTTCTTGAATTCATTTCTAACCCTGTCCATTACTATTGCAAACAAGAATGGGCTCAGCGCTGATCCTTGATGTAACCCCACTTCTACCTTAAATGCATCCGTCACTCTCACTGCAGATCTCACCACTGTTACACTGCCATAATGCATATCCTGAAGTACTCTCACATACTTCTCTGTAACACCAGACCTCCTTATACAAAACCACAACTCCTTTCTAGGTACCATGTCATATGCTTTCTTCCAGTTCACAAAGGCACAAGTTAACTCCTTCTGACATTCTCTGTACAAACATTGCATCTGTAGTGCTCTTTCTCGGCATAAACCCATGCTGCTGTTCACTAATCCTCACCTCTTTACTTAACCTCTCTTCCACAACTCTTTCCCATAACTTCACGCTGTGGCTGATCAACTTTATCTCTCTATAGTTACAATAGCTCTGTGCATCACCCTTATTCTTGAAAATCAGTACCAGTACACTTCATCTCCACTCCTCAGGCATCCTCTAACTTTCCAAGATTGTGTTAAACAATCTGGTCAGAAACTGAACTGCCATCTCCCCAAAACACCTCCATGCTTCCCCTGGGATGTCATCTGGTCCAACAGCCTTTCCATTCTTCATCCTCTTCATCACTGCCCTAACTTTCATCTTGCTTATTTGCTGCACTTCCTGGTTCACTATCCTCACATCATCTAATCTTCTCTTTCTCTCATTTTCTTCATTCATCAGCCCCTCAAAGTACTCCTTCCATCTGCTCAACACGCTCTGTTCACCTGTGAGTTCGTTTCCATTTCTATCTTTAATCACCCTGATCTGCTGCACATCTTTCCCAGCTCTGTCTCTCCGTCTAGCCAATCGGTAAAGGTCCTTTTCTCCCTCTTTACTGTCCAACCTCTCATACAAGTCACCAAATACCTTATCTTTGGCCTTCACCACTGCTTTCTTTGCCCTGTAGTTCATCTCCTTGTACACCTGTCTACTTTCTTCATCCCTCTGACTGTCCCACTTCTTCTTTGCCTCCCTCTTCATGTCTACCAACATGTCCATTAAAATCTGCACCAATCACCACTCACACTAACAGCATTCACCATCACACCTTCAACTTCCAGCTTCAAACTCATCACCCTATGTGATACCCTCTTCACCTCCAAAAGACTCTTCCCATACTCTTCCTTCAGGATAATGCCGACATCATTCCTCCTTCCATCCACACCATGAAACAATTTAAACCCTCCTCCAATACACCTGGCCTTACTACCCTTCCATCTAGTCTCTTGCACACAAAATATCAACCTTCCTTCTCTCCATCATATCAACTAATTCTCTACTTTTACCAGTCATGCTGCCAACATTAAAAGTTCCTAAGCTCACTTTCACTCTCCGCCCCTTCTTTCCCACCTCCCTCTGGACATGCCTTCCTCCTCGTCTTCTTCTTCTCCTTTGGCCAATAGTAGCCCAATTTCCACCAGCACCCTGTAGGCTAACAGCACTGGTGGCGGTCATTGTTAACCCAGGCCTCGACCGATCTGGTATGGAAGTCTGTTTTGTTGTCCGCATATTGATTTGGCAAAGTTTTACACCGGATGCCCTTCCTGACATAACCCTCTCCGGGCTTTATCCGGGCTTGGGACTGGCACCAAAGAAATACACTGGCTTGTGCATCCCTAGTGGCTGGGTTATTTCACTATTTTTCACTAAGATCTTGATCAAATTAGTTTTTTTAAGGATGAAGAAATTTTATGTCATTTAAATAGGAAATGTTTTTGTTGTAATCTAATTATGTGAACAGAACACAACTGAACAGAATGTAAGTTTTATAATTCATTATAATACAGTAAATGTAAATGGTGTAATTAACCTATCAGAAAATTACTTTATATAATTATGGTGGATGACAAATATATCCATAAAAAATGTTTGTACAATTTCAGCGTTTGAGATTGAAAGGTAAACATTGTTCCCCAGTTTGACATACCCTTGGTCCTTGGTTCTGCTTATGATGATGATGATGGACTTGGCACTGTGACTGACTGGTGACCTGTCCCAGATGTTTCTCCCTCCTTGGAACTTGGAGCACTGGGGATTGGTTCCAACACCCCCTTGACCCTGATTAGGATAAGCTGCTCAGACAATGGATAGATGGACTTAGATAAAGGGAATGAAAATTAAAACTGGGTTTTATTTATTAGTAGTTGAAGCTGCAACAGCATGTGAGCTGAACTGCTGCTGACTGCAACTTGACACCACCAACCATTCTGTAATCATGGACGAATGCAATGTGTTACAAATTAAGGACAGGCGATATGCTGAATATCCTACATAAAGGAGGCTCACTAACTGCACATCTCATTGAAAAGTCAGCTCAACTTCTCCTAATCAGTAAAGTATATGAAACAAAACTGTTTGCATGCTATTTGTGGTACTGCTGGTTTCATCTGTACACTCCCAGTGTAACTGAATGGGACAGAAAAGGAATGTGCAGCTGTAGTTTACTGCAGCAATTGGAAAGTTTCTAATGTATTTTTTTTTTATTAAACAGAGCTGTTTTTCTTTTCCTTACTTTTCCAGTTCTCCTAAAATGATCCATTAAAATGTCTCACTGATACAGTGTAGAGCTGTCACACTTTTCCACCCCCACATCCCTCCATACCTCCCTCATTCCTTCAGCGTTGATCTGACCTCACTGCTCTAGAACTCAACTCTGTGTAAAAACACTCAGCGCCATGTGTTCGCAATCACACACAAAGTTACGCAACAGTTCTGAGGAAGAGTAAGGACTGGGGGATGGAGAGAGAGAGAGAGAGAGAGAGAGAGCGTGAGAGAGAGAGAGAGAGAGAGAGAGAGAGTAGAAGAAAGGCAACAAAAGAGAGGAGACAGAGCATGAGAAACAGATCATAGGAAAGTGAGAAAGACAGTGGAACAAAAGAAAAGACAAGAGCAAGAAAGAGTGGGAAACACACACACACACACACAAACTTAGGTTTCTGTCCTTCACACTGAACAATGAAAACAGATGAGTGTTGTTTACGAAGAACAGCTACACTTTCTAAATCTTTGGCTACAGAGTGGACACGTCACTGATAGTAACTAAGTACATTTTGTGTCAACAGTCCACAAAAAAACATAACAGTTGAGCCTTCTTTCAACCCGGCCTAAACGCAGAACACAACTTAGTCGATAGCTGAGGAAAACATCAAACCCCCAAGCATGCTTTTTCATCCCAGATGTGGCTGATGTTCATGTTGAGTGTGTAAAGGCTAATTAAGCTAAAAAGGTTATGAAGGGCTATATCCTGATAATTAGTTGGTCCAAACTGCTTGCCTGAATCCCCACTTGCTTTACTGCCAGGAGAGCCAGACACTGGCCACCAGCCTAATGCCAGAAAGCCCAGTGCCAAGCTTCATCTGGAGTTTTAGGCTGTGAAATGATGCATTCGCACTAATGCTTTAGTGGCTTAATACAATCAAGTCCTCACAGGTTTTCTCATCTAATCATTTAGGACAACATTTTTGTTTCTCATTTTCAGTGCAGTCCCTGTACCTGACCAGTTTCTGAGGACTATTTTTTGCGCTCCACACAGTGACCTACGTATGAATCCTTCAAGCAAAACAAAGCATCTAACTTAAGACATGAAGCAGTGAAAGAACATGTGCAGATGATTCCAGATGATCATAGTAAATAACTAGAACACGTGGTGAGTGAAGACCTGCCTATTTTGTTTAATCCCACAATCAGTCTGGACAGTGCATCTGCCTTGCCACAGATGGGTCATGGTGCCATGCTATGATGTTAAAGCATATGGGCATCACAACTGAATCATATTTTCTTTTAACATCATCTGGACGGCCAGGTTTGTGTGTGTGTGTGTGTACTCCTGGACTAGTCTGCTCCAAAAGGCTCCACTTTTTAAGATATTCTGCTAACATTGCATACACATCCCTGAACCAGTTCACCAGCTGCTCTTCTTTTGGTAACACCCCAAATTACCTGCTATTTTGGAAATACTCTAACCCAGGTGCCATAAGATAAGATGCCATAACTCAATTTTTTATTGCTTCCACAACACAAACCTCAAAAACTGCTTGATGCCTGTAATCTCCCACCCTTTAGAGCCGCTATGAGATTATTAAGATTATTTCCTGCACCGACATGAGCTTTTAGCAAGAGTGGAAAAGCAAATGGTCAAATCATTTTCTTAAAAATGCTCTCCATATCATTGAGGATAAACTGATGAGTGTTGAAGCTAAATTTATATCAAAACTCCCTTTTTAACCTACTTATAAATGGGTGCCCTGCTTTAAAAATCCAAGGTCAATGCAAAGTGAAATGAAATTATATATGGTGGTTTAAGATTCACAGAGCTCGATCATCATGCTGATGATGGCATAACATACAAATTATTATTCCGCTGGTTTATTCAAATGCGTATGTATTTATTTTTCATCACAAGCCGCTGACTGGAGTGCTGTTGAGGGGAGAAAAGTGCTAAGAAGGATGGCAGTGCATGAGAGAAATGCTGAGTGGGGATGTTACTAAAGAAGCAAGAAACTGCTGAAGCCTAATGTACACACACTACAGTGCTGATATGAGTGATTATCAGCCTGGCTGGACTGCCAACACTTTACAAATGCAGTGGAAGGGTTTAGCATGGAGAACTGAAGGGGAAACGCCTCAGACATGGAGATAAACACACAGCTGTCCAGGCACAGATAGCCTAAGAAGTCTTTCTGGAGAGAGAGACAACAGATAACGTACATTTTAATGGAATTTCATAGGCCCCTAAACTTCAGCTGAAATGCCTCTGATCACATTTCTCTCAAACAGGCAGTCTGATTAATATTAAATAAAGAGTGTTGGATTACTGATTAAAAAGTAAATCAATAGATTAATTAATTAGTCTGCATCACTTTACAGGGGTTAACATAATAAAAACAATACTGGTACAACAATAAAGAAAGAAAAAAAATACACCCACCAAGAAAAACATCCAAAGTCCAGTTTCTCAAAACACTTTTAGTGTTAAAATAATCAGAAGAAAAGACAGAGAGAGAAAATCATAACATCATAAAACCTTTTGCTACAACAGTTCTAGGAAAACCAAACAGGTTTGACAAATTCACTTGCACAAACCATGAGCTACATTTTTAAGTACAACGACAAACCAATCAGATTAGTATTATTTTACATTTGCAGACTCAATCAGCTAATCCATTTTCATGCGATGTCCACTTCATAATTTTCCCACGATCAACCAGTTTCAACTGACCTATCCATGCTCTTCCCACATATGGTTTCTCCTGCAGCTCCCTTTGCTTTACAGAAGTGTCAAAAATACAGTTCAACAGAATTTTGGTGCACAACTATTTCTTTTTCAGGATATTAGGGTTAAAGTGATCAACATTTCAGGAACAAAAAAAAGGAACAAATGAGAAAGGTTCCATTCACACAACAGGGCAATGATTAGGCCTTTTCTCATTTAGTCATATAGACAATCTTCAAAATGTACTTTTAACTGAAATTAACAGTTTTCCCCATCAGTGTTACGATGGCTCCTGCAGCTCATTTGCTAGAAGCTCCAAGAAGTAGAGCCTCATGCTTCACCATATACAAACAGTGGGGGAAGGGGGTGGGAGGGTGCGTTCTCAATGTAGCAGCATGAAAAGCAATTAAAAAAAAAAAAAAAACAATTTCTACTTTTAAGCATTTTTGGGTACATAAGCCTTTCTGACAAAATATATTAAGATCTTGTGACCACGTTTGAAACTTAATTTGTTAACCTTGCCACTGGGAACTCAATGTAATCCAACAAAGTATACAATTTTATCCTATTTGGTTTAATGGGATGTTTATAAGCCATCCAATAAAGCTTGTTCGATGTAGTAACAGAAGCTAGGAAAGCATGGACAGGTTAGTTTCAAGGGCAAGAATCAGCTTGTAAACATTCTTTCGCTGTCTTGAAGACAATCATCAAAGACAACAGGGTAATAAGGAATGCTGCTGCTAACCTTCTTTATCCAAAGCCAATGCTCAAGCAGCTCAATTTAGGCAAATACGGTAACATTACTGTGATCAGTAAACACAGAGACTAAAAGCAAACGTTAGTTCAGTAAAGGACGACATGCTTAGATTGCTGATTTGTGCCTGGTTTATATTGTATTGTATATGCATTCATTACCAGAACAAAATCAGACAGAAAATAAATCATTAAAAAGTCACATGCTTGAAAAACGCAATAGTGATATGCTTTAGTTAGACAGTAAATTTAAATAGAGAAATCATGGGTGTTTTCAAATATTAACAATAATTTAAAAACCCTATTGCTATGGACATAGTGTTGGCTTCCAATACTGTAGGCTTGCCTGTGGAGGCTAGAATAAAAGGTCTCCACTCCCTGTCTGACACAAGAAGAGCACTTCGTGTTCAGTGTTCGTGATGTGATGTGCCAGCTGAGAGGGCCCTGTCTCGGAGAGAAGGCGGCACAGGCCCTCTTGAATGATACAAGTGTGTTTAAACCCACTAAACGAGACTGACGTGCTTCTTCTTTCCAAGACAGCTGTGATAAAATACAAGTAACAAAAGTGGAGAAAACACATACCTTGCTAAAGTTGAAAAAAGAAAGACCCTACAAAAAACTTTGAAATCTTAAAAAAAAATAAAATAAAATAAATTTGGAGAAAAAAAAAAAAAGCCACGATTTTTCAGTTTACGGAGTGTTTTGAACTTATGGATACTTGAGTGAGTGTTGCTCTTTGTTTACTCTGTTCCATGTTTAACTTTTTCAAGTGTTCAGTGCAATAAAAAGCTGGACCCCTCGCCCCCCTCCCGCCGCCCAACACCCATACACACCCTCTACAAACACTGTCTGACTATGAGAGGGAAAGCCAGAGGCTTAAAGTTCTCTTTAATTGCAATGGCAAAAAAGTGGTATCCCTCCCTTCCCAGGGTGCAATGGGGCAACGCTGTTGTCCTGGTTACCGATTACAATGGTTATTCTTCACACAGTGCCCTGCCTTGAGTTGGCTACGAGCTGTCCTGCAGCTCCTTGGCCTTTGTCAGGATGGTATGGACATCAGATATGGGATAATCCTGTCAGACAAACACACATGTTCAAGTGATGGATTAGTAAAAAATAAATTTACAGGTTTCCTCATCACCTAAAAGTGTGGGTGATCCACTAACATTGCACAACACTGCGTCAAATGTTCACAAACAACAGCCAACATTTCTTTAGTACCAGCATGAACGCAGAACCTCAAAGGTGATCATTTAGTGAAAGTTTAAATTACACCCACCCCCGGCACCCCAACTGCAGTCAATCAGCAGAGATGCGTCTGATTTTTTCTTTTGTTGCACACTGTGGCTAATGTGCATCCATTAATAAGTGAAAGTGAAAGTGACTACCCTTGTCATTGCGAGGTCACGGCACAGCACACATGAACCACAACGAAATTGGACCTCTGCATTTTACCCATGCACACTCAAACCCGTGCAGCAGTGGGCAGCTATTGAAAGCGCCCGGGGAGCAGTGATGGGGACGGTACCTTGCTCAAGGGTACCTCAGGGCAACCTATTGGGAAGGGGTTTGAACCCCCGATCCTCCGATCATGCGGCTAACGCCCTAACCGCTAGGCCACCGCTGCCCCAAGCAGGGAACAAAGTTCATATATAAATCATCGCACACCTCTTCAATTTATGTGATGTTTGGTAATTTCTAAAAACCTGCTTATGCAGTTTCTGACACTGTAAGAAATATAAAAATACATATATGACTTGAATTTTACTTCTATTATAATGGGAAACCTGGGTAAATGTTATTTTTGTAATGTGTGTATGGTTATATGCATCATACCTGCAGGAATCTCATATTCATTGTGAAGTCTCCTGCCAGCAGCTTGTCCCGAATTAAACTGTACATATAAATATAGAACATGAAAATATTCATTAATTAAATCATTCTCTCAACTGCTTTTCCTGAAGGTGGAGAAACACTGGACAGGTCTCCAGTATGAATAGAAACTAAAAGGATTAAACAACAAAGAGAGATGGTTTGAGTGTGCGGTTCTTACATCAACATGGCGCAGCAGACCAGGATGAGGAAGTCAAAGCGATCTTGATCAGAAAAAAGAGAATCCCAGATCCGGATGACATCTGGCAGCAGAAACTCCTGAGAGAGCAGCAGAGTGAGCCAGCGGAAGGTGAAATACTGTGGCTTTATGTTCTGTTCTTGCTGGAGGGAGAGAGAGAGTGAAAGATATTATCTAAGAAAATAAATACGTACAACACAATACTTCAGAAAAACAAAATACTGTAGTTGATATAATACATTTAGTGTCTTGACGTTTGGCAAGTTTGAACAGATTGATTGACTTTACTTGAAGTTGGGAAACTGGCTGCCTAACTTTCACTCAGCAAAATATATTTTCTTAAAATGTGCAGAGAAAAAAAAAAAAAAGATATCACACCATACTGCCCACTCCTATGGTCAAAATAACTTATGTCTTCTAAGAATTAAGGACTAAGAAGGTCAAAGGTATGTTCAGAGAAACACACAGTGATGATAAAAGTTGTCATACTGCCCTCTCCTATTCTGACCAAACATTTCTAACAGTATAGAGGCATATGCAGTTTGCCTGCACAGAATCAGACATGGACACAGAAAGAATAACAGGAAGGGAGTAGAGAAAGATAAAGAAAGAAAGAAAAAAGGAAAGCATACAAATTAGAATAAGTATTTAAACACTGCTAGTGCTGGGCATGAGCGATGCTCACCAGCTTCATGTAGAGCTCCACATCCTTCTCTTTAAGCATGGAGAAGACGCTCTCCATCTTATAGGTTATTCCACACTGTGAATCGTCCAGGCTCTTGATGAAATTGTCCCGGTTCTCTGACATCAGGTTTGTGAAACAGAAGAACGTGTCTGCCTCGGCATGTTCTAATGAAGAAAATGCACAGAAGCTCATCTGAAATCAATTATCAGGTCAGAATTTAGGAAGAAGATAGCACTGGGTGGTGATGGTTATATAATCGCCAAATATAATACAAATACAGTATGTCAACATATTGGAACAGCTTATATTTAAGTCAGCATTCACCTAATAAAGTTCTTCTGTTGCTGGGACTGTTGATTTCTCATTGAAGACCAATTTCTTGATAACTGTCCCGTATTTTATTTAATTTCATTTTTAACCAGATTACGTTGGTATAGAATTGTGTGAGGAAGGATTTGAAATTTTAATAATAATTAAAATAACATTATTCATGTTTAATTATTATATATGTATTTATGAGGACTCATCAGGAATTAAGATGCAGCTGAAAGTGTTTTACATTCTGTAACAATAATGAACACAAAATTATTACTGTGAATCGTTATTTGTTGTTAATAACTACACAATGAAAATGAAGACATTATAAAACATATAAACAAGGAAAATATATATTAAATGATCAGAATATGTTGCAATGTTTAGAAAATTATAAAGAATTAACTGAAAGCTCTGTAAAATAAAAAATGTTTTGAGCTGTGTTTTAAAACTACTAACTGTAGCTGCCTGATGGATATTACTCAGGAGTGTGTTCCAAAGTTTTGTCAGGTAGAAATTAAATGCTGCTTCACCAGTTTTTTTTATGAATCATTTTTAGGAAACCTCAGTACAGCCATGTTTGATGAGCATAATGTTTGCTTAAGGGTGTCGGATATCAGTAGTAAAATGTAGTAAAGACGTTAAACATAAAAAAAAAATAATAATAATAATTTAGAAATTAACATGGCATACGGTAACAAGTCAAATAAATTCTAAATAAGTTGAAAATAACACTCAATAAAGCATGTGCTTATTTTGGCCATCACATTTTAAATGGTCTGTGCATTTTGGCCAAAAACCCCAGTATGTCCTGTAGGGGGCAGCATTAGTGTGTTTGGTGAAAATGGAGTCTGTGCTGTTCAGTTTGCTTTTAGCAGTCCTCACAGAAAGCACCCATCAGCCCAGAGCAGCACAGAGGTCTGTGCAGTTACTAAAATATCCATTTGTAATGGACTGGTCCACATAACAGAGCTGATGAAAGACAAAAATCAGCAGCCGTATAAGCTGCCTGGGTTTCAGGAACAGCTCTGCATGTTTCAACATTGAGCTGTAAATTTTGGGGCAAGACAAACCAAAATGAAAGGAATTTAGGAAAATCTCTTTTCAAAGAATAGCAGCATTAATACTAACAGAATTAAGATCATTTCTACACATTTATGTAGTAGAGTTATCTTTACCTTGGGAAAAATGTCAATGTAAAAAAAAAAAAGACAAAAAAAAAAAAAAGGTAAAAAAAAGGTACATTAAGAAGGGACCAAGAGCCCTGAAATTAATCTGTCGAAATAACTTGCACAGAAAACCCATATTAAGCCCAACTACTGACATCAGTATTAAGGATGATGTTGATGTGAGAAATAATTCTTCATTCAACCCGAATGTGGCCAAATTTTTTGCCTAGTTGTGAAGTGAAAGTAAAATTTAAGTGACTATTTGTGATTGTGAACAAACCAAAAACAAAATGCTTCCTCTGTCTTTAACCCATCCACTCAAGTGAAGCAGTAGGCAGCCATAAATATATTGCCCAGGTAGCAGTGACGGAGTCGGTACCTTGCTGAAGGGCACCTCTTGGTAACCTACTGGTCTGGGATTAGACCCCTCATGCCTCTGATCATCGGGTGAAGTGCCCATCCACACAGTGTAAGACAAATTCAAGTTCTGATGTTACATGCTGCACTAGTAAGCTAGCACACTATAAATCAGTCATTATAGTTATTAATTAAATAGTCTAATGGTTCTCAAACCCAAGCCATCTCCTGTAAAACACTCATACACTTAAATGCCACTTGACTCTCTCATTAGTCAGTTTAATAGCTGTCTGCATTTGCGTATCACAAAAAGACTTCCAAACAAAAGCTGAAAAGCCATTTGTAGCCTGTTTAAAACACTACATTTCTCTTCTCACTGCTGAGTTTTCACCCAGATTTTTCCTTAAATGTACTTCAGATGCTAGGCAACATAACTTGCTATCTGTAATTAACAACGCCTGGAGCACCTGCCCTACAACTAAAAAACGTTTTCTAAAGTATTAAACACAGCAAAGCCTGTAGATACTTCCCCTGCTAAACAGCGACGAATCAAACTGATCGAAAAATGTCAATTTCAGCCAAAATGGAATTTGATAGAACAAACATCTGGATAAATAAGACACATTTGAAAAGGGCAAGTGTAAATGTGCTGCATAGGGATCAAATGTTGATGTCGTGTGTAAGCAGGGCTTCAGAGCCTGTAAAACCATGCAGCTTTTGTACCTTTCCACTGTTTGTTGGGATCAGTTGCGAATGTGTAGTAAATAGGCCCTACGATTTCATTCATGCCCTGAACATAGGCGATGCCAGGATTCAGCTTGGCGTAGATGAAGAGGATTCGTTCTACCACTTCCCAGTGAGCCTCGCAGCCATTTGGCAGCACCTCATACTCATTAGAGGGGTACAGATTCAGCGCCTTGCCTGGGGAACTCACCTTCAGGGACAAAAAGGAAAATCAAAAGATCAGGTTCTGCTCCAGTCACAAGAGAATATAATACATTACAAAACATACAGAAATCTTAAATATCTCGGTCTCTGAGTTACTACTGTTTTGTAAGTAAGGGGCCCAAGCCAGGGTTCTTCATACTGGTTCCCAGATACCCTACATGATCCATTTTTTGTGCTCCAGCTTCAGACATTGTTGTTTGACTGAAGCAAATTTGTGGACTAACTCACAGGTCCTAAGGGTTAGTCTGAAGATCAATGGATCGAGGCAATGTAACTGAATAAAAGCTTGGGGATTTAAAAAAAAAAAAAAAAAAAAAAAAAAAAAGTGTAATAAAAAATTAATAATATGATTTATATACACACACAATATATATCACTTAAAATGCAGTCAATATAAAATGGAAAACAGGTATAAAACAACTTGAAGCTACAAGGTTTAAAGCAGCCTGGATAATATACGCAGGTAAAGCGTGTTGAATGAATCTTCATTGACTTCCTTGGTTTACCATGATTTCATGATACAGTCAGGACTGTTAGAAAGAGGCACATCAGTGTCTGAGCTACAGGAACACCAGCACAAGGAGGGGGCAGACTAACCTACTAATAAGACCAACAGCTAACCACATATTACATGCCTTAATATTGAAGCATGTAAAACAGAAGAAAATAACAGTTTACATTCAGAACATACAATTATCCATAAGAAAGGACTGACAGAAACCGAGCAAAATCTTCAGCATGGATTTTCCGCAGCTGTTGAAATAATTCAAGTATGAAAATCATACATGCAACTGTCCCATAAGACTATATGATTATGCTGTGTTTCAAAACAATAAGGAGTAAGAGGAAAAGAGTAAGAGTAAGAGGAATATGCAAAGCAAAACACTTCTACTATTGTTTCTCTTTAAAATAACCTTCACACTTTCACCCTACACGAATTTTATCTCACTCGAGGGTGTGTACAAACTCAAGCTACACACTTGCACACTTTGTAAGAGTACTCACCTGTGTTTGACCCTCTGAACACTGACCAAAGCAAACAGTTTACAAATAATGTCAGTTACATATGATTAAAACAACTCTAAATACACATGCTCGCGCATGCACGCACACACACACACAATCACACACTCACATTTGTGACTCCACTACGGTTGCGGTCAACTGTTTGGGCTTTAAGGGTAGTTTGTTCCACACGTCTGCGGAGAGTTTCGTATTCGTTTTGGGGATCCAGGATCAACTGACAGGGAAATTCGGTGGGCCTCTGGAAGAACGCCATGTCTGGGTACAACCGCCTAAGGAGAAAGAGAAAGAGATTCAGGAGAAAGAGATTCTGGAACTAATAGTTTTAGAGAAAGCCAAGCTGTAAAACACCCTCTTATTTTATAATTTTACAGCAAAACTGAAAGGGATTACTTCCTTGTCCAGTTTAAGCCCCTGATCTTTCTCAGCAGGGTCCAGCCTTTGACTATGTTTAGTTGTAACACATAAGCAAGTTTAGCTGAAGTAAAAGTGACTAACAGTCAATGTGAAACCCAGCACAGCACACAGTGAACAACAACAAAATGCCTCCTCTGCATTGAACCTGCACACACTGTGCAGCAGGTGGCAGTGATGGGGATGTCACCTTGCTCCAGGGTACCTCAGGGTAGCCTACTGATCTGGGATTCAGGCCCATGACCTTCTGATTCTGGAGCCTTGTCCCTAAGCACTAGGCTTCCACTGCCCCGATGCTTCGATCATTGCATTGACTGGGAATCTGACTCGGGTCTCTTGAGGTAGAAGCAGGAATTCTACCACTGAATCACCCATGCTTGTATTTGTTAAATTAAGCTAATGAAGCAATGGAAGCTAATATTTCACCAATGAGCTACAGTGTAAACTAAAAAAGCAACCTTATCTGGTGTGGCATACCGGACATCTTTATCAATTTGTAGCAGAACCTCATTGTCCTTGAAGTAATTGTTCCATCGGCTCTCTGGATTTGGGTTCAGAGGCTAGACGATGCAGATGGGGAGAGAAAGAGACATAAAATGAGAATTCCATTTTCATTTAGTAATTATTACCAACAACAAGACAAGTAGGCAACTCTTTCTGGGGAAAGTGTTACTCACGTGATCCTCCATGGTCACATCCTCTCGGGACAGGCCCAGGTTAGCTTTGGCTATTCCCGGCTGGATGATCATCTCCTTCAAGAACTGGGCATACAGCTCCCTGAACAAAAAAGATTCAAAACACACGCGCGCGCACACACACACACACAATTTAGTTCCTGAACATTTCTAATATTGCTAATCTGCTGATATACAACTGGACACTTTATTAATAGGAACAAAATAAACTGAATATGCAGTGCCTTCATACTTATTCTATCTGGGAAAATGTTTAGGGTACAGGTGAGTAATGAGGTCATAGATCACTAGATACCACTGGAACATATGTATTTAGTGGCATCAATGGCTGGTGTCCCAAAACAATCCAAATGACCATTAATTAAATGGTATTAAATTATATTAAAGAAAGAAAGCCTCAGGACTGTAGTTTTCAAAACAATTTCTTCCTGCTCTGGGAATTAAACTGCCTAAAGCACCAGCTTTCAGGCTCAGCATAAAGCTTCCTGTTTAGGGAATCAAAACCAGAAAGTAAGCATTTTTTTTTTCTTAGCAAATATAAGCTTCACAAGCAAAAATGGTTCAGAGCTCGTTAGAAATGAAATAAGTCAGTATGGGTTTCCTTCAATGTAGGATTTTGCTAATGATATTTAGCCAACAGAGCCTGGAAACAACAACTGGCATATAGTAACTGAATACCCTGCTGAGCAACAAGTAACCAACTGGATGTCAGCCAAGTATGCCATTTTCTTCATTTATTAATGTTTTTACTAGCTGTTTGATTTTTCCTCTTAAACTCTCCATGTTTGGGGAAAGAAAAGAAAAAAAGGTTTAAAATAAA
>CM029381.1:17495016-17517516 GCA_017165825.1 Hepsetus odoe | reverse complement strand
TAGGAAACCACAAAAGCATTCAGTTTGAGATTACTTCGTGAGACGTTCTATCCAAATTCCCCCAAATAATAGTAACATAATGCCACCAACACTGGGTGAATGAAAGCTCGAGCTTCATGTTAAGGGACCCAGTATCTCTCTGAACTGCTACTAAAGCTGAACTCCTGTACATGAATATTTTAGCCCTGAGTTTCCTGTTCCACTGTTTCCTGAAATAGACAAAAACAGCAGTTCAGTCTCAAATTGGCGTTTGCTCAAGCCTCACAAATCACCTCTCAATCGCTGTTTGTGATCTGTTCAAAGACACCATCTGAGTAAACTCACTGACAGCAGCTACAGATGCCAAACATGCCATGGCTGGCTGACTGATTTAGTGACAGCTCCCAATCTGCTACAGTTACCCCTGCCTATTGGAGAAGCTACAGTGTGTGTGCTCATGCAACCTTGGAATACTCAAATTTTTTAAATACAACCTAAATCTGTTCCTTTATCCTCTTCCTTATTAAAAAATCAAATGTAAAATGAATAAATTTGAGTTTTGAACCTATCAAGATTTAAGATTTCAACCCACCTTCCAGCACAAAGATCGGATCCCACCTTCAAAAGGGATTCCTGATAAGTGGGAAGAAACAGAACGGTATCCAAATTGTAGAGAGAAAAAGTGGAGTGGAGAAAGTGGAGAACCAAATAAATAAATAAAATAAAATAAAATGGTTACTTGTGCAAGTTTTTTAATTGTTTTTTAAACAAAATGGTTACTTGTGTAAGTTTTTTAACCATAGATTAAATGAAATTAAATATAATAATAATAAGAAGAAAATGTTAATATAAAGATTAAATTACAGTAACTGTAGTGAAAATATATGATACCTGATATACACGTAATACACATTTTGACCTACAAATATATTATAAAAATAAATATAAAATAAAAATACAAAAAATATTATGGATTAGGAAAATGATATAAATATTTCATATTTATATCATATTATCACATCATCTAATTTTTAATAAGTGTAATGTAATATAACACCATACCACCGAAGCAGAGCTCCCGCAGCGCCTTCAGGTCAATCTTCTCCTCCCCCAAGGCCACCTTGAATTCTTGGATTCTGTGAATAACAATAAAAACCAAAATAAATGAGTGTTTCTGAAGCAACATGCTGTTTCCAAGCTTTATGGCATTAGTGAAGCTTGCACACGCTTTTTCCTTTTTGTGTTCTTTACCCAGAGGACGCTAAATATAGAAAAATAACAAATTCTTAAAGAATGAAGTCAGACATTTACATTTACGGCATTTAGCAGACGCTCTTATCCAGAGCGACTTACAACAGTGCTTTATTTCCACAACAGATCATCTTGGTAACCAGCACAGATCAATAACTGCTGATTAGCTAGTATCACCTAAGTAACAGACTAAGAGCCAGACACTTTATATTTACACATGTCCCTGATGTCCAAACTCTTTCTTTTTAATGTATTCATTTAAAGCTGCCATTTACATTTTTTTTGGTTTGATGAACCAACAGAAATAACCCAAAATTGTTCCTCATTATTGTAGAGCTACAAAGATCTGTAGGTTTCCATGCAACAGCAATAACCTGGTAGAGCTAAAAGTGCATTTTTATCTCAAACACTGAGCAGTGAGAAACTCCAGGTCTCAGGGTTCTTGCCTTGGTCAAGGTCACAGACACAAGTTCATATTTACCTTCATTCTTAGTATTTGTACATTTGAATATATATTTGTGTTTTTCGCACCTGTATTTTATACCTGCGCAGTTTTGATCTAGTTTCATTTTATCATTTTATTCTTATGTTCCATCCTCTCTTCTGTTGTATCCAGAAATACTTATTGAATTTATTTTTTTCAGTCATGGAGCGTTGTACTTCTATAATTGTGACAAATTAACTGCTTGAAACTTCAATCTACCTGCAAATATCCAGTTATAATGTGGAATATTGTGTTAGATATTAAGCTGTAAATATAAAGTTCTTGTAGACACTCCATAGCTTACTCCAAGATTAAATGCAAAAATAAAACATTCAATAAACTGCTTTTTTCCCCTGGTTAACAAAATGAAAAATGTGCGCCTCTCAAACCATATGCATAATGGATAAAACCAATGCACAACATAAATAATATAAGATGAACTGCAGCAGTTGGGCTTCAAAAATAACCAACAAATAAATCTTTTTATGTGACAGGAAAGCATTTCTACTGTATTGTTGCTGCCATAAGGAACCTGGAGAACTTCTTAGCTGTATATTAAATTTATGCAAATTTATTAGTTATTCTGGATCATTTCCATTAAACTAGAAATGCTCAAAAAGTGTTAATGGCAGCTTTAAAAAGAACATTTTTGGCACCAGTCACTATTTAAAACACAAAGTATGTGACTGCTGTATCCTTTAAGAATTTATTTTTGTATTTAGCAGTTTCTGGGCACAGAAAAAAAGGAAAAAAGTGCAAACTTGTGTAACATTCGTAGGTAACGATTCCTTTAAGTGAAGTGCTGGATCAGTATCAGCTGACACTCATGGTTTTGGTATCAGAAAGAAAAAGTCACGCAAACTGATCACGTTCAATACATCAGACTCTGCACAAAATCTGTAAACCTGGACACAGAGCTATGAATGGACATTCTCCATTAAAAGGAAAATGCAGTTCAGGACAACTCAGGCTGTAAGTAAAATTAAAAAAAAAAAAAAAAAAAAAAGAATAAATAAATAAATAAATTAATCGCAGTTTAACAATTTATCCAGTTCTGCACACGCCATGGATGAATTCCGCTTCAAGGACACGCAGAACATCCTCAGTCCCAACCCCGCAGCACTACTTTGTAACAAGAGCCGAAAGGTATCAATGATATGAAAATGTTGCGGATGATCAATATTTAGGCCTCCGACCCTGTCAGCAGACCGAGCCAACCAACAACAAAACGCAGGCCTAATCAATGAGCTCCTTTTGCCTTTGCTCTGGAAAGAAGCCTTGGACAGAAAGGGATCCTGTTACAACATATAAAGCAGCTCTCATCGTGACTATTCCTTTGCAACTGCAGGCTTAATCGTTAAGCAAAGTTTTCTATGTACAGCATCTCGAACATCTCATTTATTACCAAAGACAATAACTCCAATGTGTGTCGCTTATACTTACAAAAAAACTGAAGACCTGTTGACTTAGGCAGCGGCTAAACCATGTCAGTAAACACATCTGGGGAAAATTACAGTCACTAGACTGTAAGAAGGTCTGACCAATAACAAACTTTTACAGCTTTCAAAAAAAGGAGACTGTCAGGAAAGTAGTTCTGTTCGCTTGCTTTCTCTGAAGCAGCGTTTTTATAATGTCCTGTGCCCTGCTCAGCACCCTCATAATTTAGGAAACAACAGACGGCAGGTCTTGTGACTGATACCCAGATTGTATCCTGATCACAATTTTACCACATTCACCACGCTGTGCAGCTGGGGGTAGCCACAAATCCATCCCTCAGGTAGCAGTGTTGGGGACAGTACTTTGCTGAAGAGGATTTCAGGTTAACCTACTGGTCTTGGACTTGAACCCATGGCTTTCTGATCATGTGGCCTAGTCCCTAAACACTAGGGCAATGCTGCACTCAAACAAATAAGCTCATCTACAGTATACATCTCTTATTTTTCTGTTCAGTTCCAATGTTGGTCCATATAGTCATGTATAGAAACATGTATGCATACATACATACACGGCCAATTGCCTGAGAAGAATTCACAAGAGTTTTATATGAAAACAAATACATAAATAAATAAACGAATAACTAAACTGAGCTATGCTGTGGTGAATTCTGCCACTATTTTTGCTGTTGCCTGTTCATAAATATTAAACCAACATAGTTCCATTCCCACTGCCTTGTTTCAGGGTCCTCGTGGCAGGATGTGGGCTCTGATCACACTTTTACACAACTCACTTTCCTCCAAATGGCCCCCAGTATCCTGTGTTCCTGCCCTCACAACTACAGAAGTGTCACAAGGCTGCAGGCAATCCACTGCAGTTTTTATTTTCTGACTAACTGCTCTCACGAGACCCAAAGCTGACCCGAAGCTAGCTGCTTCTCTCATTCGGTTAAAGTCTAACTTTAAGAGCCTCCTGACAGAAACTGTTCCTGGTAAAAACCACAAGCCATCTTCCAGCATGAGAGTGTCAATACAAGTGCCAAACTGTAGTAAATTAGTCTAGTTTTGATTTTCCCTAAAAAAACAAACAAACAAACAAAAAACAACATCTTTAAATTGAATAACGGGCCAGGCGAGCTGCTGTTTTGGTCACTTGTTGATGCGTCTGTGAGCCTTGAGTGTGATAATTTGATCAGAAGCAGAATGCGGGCATGTCTAAGAGTTTTCTAACATGATTTAAAGAATAGGTCTGCACAGGTTCTGCATTCTCTTCATGGCAAAAATAACCTGCCAGTACAGACAACAGTGGCACTTTTACTGACGCTAAAGAAGCAGTCTTTGTAAGGAGGCCTTTCAAAACAAGCAAACAAAACAAAATTACTGTTTTAACTACAATCAGCTGAAAACAGCACTTACATGCTACAGAAAAAAAAAAGATCTTTGCTTCCATAAAGTACCTTATAATGACTGGCTAGAATCAATTAAGATAATTGGATGAGAGGAAATTTAAAAGGAGACCCCTTAATTTTGAAAGAAAATAGTTTGATGCAGTAACAGTGAAAGTGTCAAATATAGAGAAAATATTTGGCTCATATGTAGAAACTAAACACAAAGGCTGCCCATTTTAAAGCGATCTCAAAAACTCCTAACTCCATTGCAGTCTGGACTGATCTTGGAATGAGGGACAGAGATCATGTACATGTAGTGATTTCTGCTGAACACACAATGAATAAACATAAAATGAGAAGGTCCCAGGACTCGAAGCCAGGGCCTCTTGCCGTGTGGTGAAAAAAAAGAAAAAACCGTCAGGCCAACATTCTGTAAAAAGTGTTTAGCAACTAGAGGACTACATTCAAATCGAGAACCATTTACTGTAACCCTCACGTTTGAAAGATTAGAAAATCGTCACTGTATGAAGACAATGAGATTTCATGCGGAGCAAACTTTGAATCACCCCAAGAAAATGAAAGCGAAGTAAGGAAATAATAAAAAAATAATTTTTAAATATGAAATACAAAAATGTATATACATTTTCTCTTTGATTCCCCCATTCCTTTGCTCTATTTTTCAGGGGTTTTTTTTAAAACTTAAAATCTCTATATTACCTCTATAACCCCCATCTCTTCCTCTCTGTATGTTTTCACGTTTTGAGTTGAAAAATATAATACATTAATTTTTTATTATTTTGAAGGAGTTTAATCTCTTTTAACTCCACCTCTCAATCTGGTCTGTGTTTTAAAGTCTTTTAAAGTAAATTGTATTTAAGGAGCTTAATCTCTTTAAATGTACATATAAAAATGACCAAATACAATCAATAACAATAGTAGATAGTAATTGGTTGAGAGTAGCTAGTAAATGGGGCAGCGGCAGGCAAGTGGTTAGGGAGTTTGTTCCAGGATCAGAAGGTCATGGGGACCAGACCAGTAGGTCGCTGAGGTACCCTTGAGCAAGGTACCGTCCCCATCACTGCTCACCGGGCGATTTTGGAGGTTGAATTTCATTGTGTCTTATTGCATGCTGTGCCATGCCTCACAATGACAAGAGTCACTTTCACTTGAATTAAAATATGAACTCATTTAAGGACTATTTCAGGTCATTTGAAATCTAATTCTCTCTCATCAATGTGGATAGTGGTGGATTAGTGGTAGGACCATCAGCTATGGTCAGGTCTGAGAGCAGAGTGATGTTCCTGCTGGATTATCCTCTGATTTAGGCTTCAGTTGTCAGACTAACTCAGAATACAGCTTAAATAAACAGCCTCCAGGAAACAGCTGGAGTGAGCTTCATCCCAAAATGAAAATATGTTCAAAACCTTAGCATTTCATATAAATATATAGGGATGATGAAGATGAGAATGAAGATAGTAACAGGTTACAGCCTTAAACAAGGTGGGAGGAAAGGAGAAGGAGATGACGAGTATAATGAACACGAGCAGGAGATCAGATCAGCACAGACAGCGTCCAAACAAATCCCGAAAAAACTTAAAACTACAAACGCTACACTGCTGTTTTCACTGCGATGTCATTGCGCAGATTCTCCCCTGTAAACACTCCCTGTATTTATTTATAACTCCTCACCAAAAGGCCAAACTCACCTGTTTCGGTAAGAGCTCGACATGTCTGGCTTCTGCGAGAGGAGGGTGCCGCAGGAAAAATAGTCCGACTGGGAAACAAGCGGCGCTCAGAAAAAAAATTCTCTTTCAGTCGCTGGAGAAACATATATAAGGAATTATATCAGAGTGTCTTAAAATAATCCTCTCTGATTTTGCCAATCAGAACTAAATTTGTGTTTTATTTGGAAAATGTAATTAAAATGAATAAAATGTTCATTCTAAAGCTATTGTGTGTTGTTTTAAATACTAGAATATTTCGTACACATCACACACACACACACACACACACACACACACACACACACACACACACACACCTACCTTATATATTTATATATATATGTACACATATATGTACACACACACACACACACACACACACCTACCTTATATATTTATATATATATATATATATATATATATATATATATATATATATATATATATATATATAATATTATTACACTCCTCTAATCTGTTGAAGTGAGTTTATAAATGTAATGAATTCATTTTTAAGTATTTAATCTCTTTGATTCCTCCACTCCTTTGCTCTTTTTTTTTTTTTTAATCTATATTATATCCATGACTCCCATCTCTTCCTCGGGTGTATGTTTTTACGTTTTTTATGTGAGCTGAAAAAAATTTAACAAATTGTTTTAGGAGTTTTTTTTCATCTTTAAATCCCCCTCTCCTCTGGTCTATGTTTTAATAGTAAATTTTAAAATGTTATTATTATTTCAGGAGTTTAATCTCTCCCGTCTACTGTATATGTTTAAGGCTTTTAAAAAAGTGAACACAAATGATTTCATTATATATTTTTAGTTTTAATCTCTTTAGTTTTAGTTTTATCTCTTTAACCCCCTCGACCGGAAGCTCTTACTTGATGTCCAGGTGAACTGGAAGTGGAGGTGGTTTTGTTGACATCAGACACAGTAATAATAATAACAACAACAATAATCGCAATAATTAACCCCGACAAGTGAAGGAAAGCGGGTTGAAATCCTCCTCCAGTCGAGTGTTGTTTGTTGCCGCTGGAGCCCGCCGGAGCTTTAGCTTTAGCGTTAGCTCCAGACGGAGTGTCAGCGCTCGGTGGGAGAGAGGCTGCTGCTGCTGCTGCTGCTGCTGTTATTGCTGCTGCTGCTGCTGCTGCTGCGGCGGCGGCCGTGTTCACTCGCTGCTGTCCTGAAAAACACCATCACAAACCGGCAAGAAAAGGTGAACAGCGGCTCCTGCAGCCTCCTCACATTACCGACACGTTAACAGCGCTCCAGGCCGCCTGTCAGCGGCTCACAGGGCGAAGCGGTGGTCCCCCATTCCCGGAGTCCCAACACCAACATTAATGCTAGGCCCTGTCCGCTCACCTCACTCTCTGTGAGTCCAGACTCTCCTGAATCCGCTTTTACAAGTGTTGGCATCTGTTTGGGAAAGTTAGGCTTGCTGCTACTCTCGCATGATAATGAAACTGACAAAAACATTACTGTGAGATTTCTATACGATGGAATATGTGCACGACCTTAATGCAGCACTACAGAAAGCAGTTTCTTGTGAGGCTCTTGTTTTTAGATGGTTATTAGATTAAAGCAGCAAAGGAAGTGTTGACTTTAGTAGTTTCTGTACTTTATTGAAGTCTAACATTTGGAGCTGTCAGTGTCATCTTATTTGTTTTGCTTCAAAAGTAATCAATCACTCACCCAGCCTTTGTGTTTTGTTCTTTGAAAGACTCTTGCAGTGCTGTGTCTGATAATCATCATGGTGATTGGAGTATATATTGGGACATCGGGCCCAGAGTCACATTGTCGTTGTTTTGATCTATTTATCTCTTTGAATTAATCCGTTTTATTATGTAGCCTTTAAACCTAATCGGTGCAAATCATCTCACATCAATCATCTGGACTGTTTGGATGGGGGAGTAAAATCTGAACTATGTTTACTTTAGAAAAGTGAGGATGTTGTCGTTTTTTCAGTGTATCGAAAGGCATTGCAGTCATAATACATTGCATTATAATCACAACGCTGATATTTTGTTCATATCGTGCAGCCCTAATTTGCTGTTCTCTCCCTGTGCACGTGAGAATACATCTTAAAGATTGAAGTTTTATCTTGTAATTGTTTTCACAGGCTGGACTCTCCTGTCCTCCTAATGTCAGCGGCCTGAGCCCGAAGAGCCGTGTCCTCCCCCCGTTGCTCTGGTGTTTGACCCAAAAGAGTGAATCACCATGGCAGCAAAAGCAGGGGACAATCCGGACAGCCTGATGGCTCTGTGCACAGTATTCTGTCTGAAGAACCTCAGAAGAACCATGTGTTATACGGGGAACCGGAACAAACTCTGTCTTCGTCCAGATGTATTCCTTCCCAGCGAAATCTGCGATAAGCTGGTTAATGTGTACGTACATGGAGGGGAGGGTTATTTAATTTGAAATAAAACACTTACTGAGTGTTTTAAAGGATCTGCTTCACAACTTAAAATTCTTTTAAAACACATTGGTGAATCAGCAATGTTACTTATTGATTATACTGCACTTTTTGGACCAATCTAACAGTTTTGTTTGAATACATGAATCCTAAACACTCACAGAAACACTCTTGTGGACCTATAATTGATAAACTCTACTTCCATTCTGTTCAGGTGTTCTGAAATCAAGCTAATAGATGACCATGCTCTTGCTCTCTTCCTCTATAAAATCACAAACATTTCCCATATATTAAAAAAAATAATAAATTGTTTGTTGCTCATATGTAGGTACATGGACTTGGTTCACACAGATAGTAACTTTGAGCCGCAAGATGGCTTCTTCCAGCTTTTTTCTGACCCACGGAGCACAAGGCTCACCCGTCTTCAGCTCAGGGAGGACTTTGTGCGGGACAGAGACCTTGAGGCCATCGGGAAACAGGTGAGAGAGCGCACACATACCCAAAGATAGAACTCTCTTTAATAATGCACACTCAGAAGATTTTCATAGATGTCGATTGATGGTAAACAGACTATATGGCCACTCCATAAATATCAGAAGCTTTTGGGTAATATGGTTCTCCACACTTACACACTCATTTACAAGCTCATTTTTTTCAGAATTCTACATTTCTTACAGGAATGTACGTTTCTTAAAGGAACCAAAAATGATTTTTCAATGCAGCATACAAAAAAAATATTTTTTTAGAAGTCAAGTTCTCATCCCCACAGTGCAAATTATCCAGGTATCATCAGCTTTCAGACTTGCAGAATTTTGCAAGGATGATATGCATGATGTAGAAAAAGGGTCATTATATTATATTATATTTAATGCAATAATATTTTGTCATTATGCACTTCTCTTTAATCCAGCACAGGCTGCAAACCCGAGAACAGTTAAAATGAACCTTTTTTCCCTTTCCTTGTTTTAAACTTTACATTCTAGTAAGCTTTTGATTAATTGCAAGAAATTGCTGGTTGGAAAAAACTACTTCAGAATTTCTCATAAAGCAGCAATAGCAGGTGTAACAAATGAAAGTGAAAGATTTTATTCTAAGGTGTTTTGGGTGTGGTTCACTAGAACAATCAGTCCACTGTTTTATCTGGTATTCCTTAAGTGATAAAACTGACCTTCCCTTTATACACACTCTCTTTACTTGGGAAAGGACAAGTGTGGGCAATTGTATGATTGTTTAACTGCAACTACTAAAATAAATTAGATAATGATGCACTTTTTGGGCATCTCACAAGCAAGTTTAAATTCCAAGGTGAAAGGGCAAAAAAAAAAAAGTCTTAGTAAAATGAAGTAAATTAAATTCATGAAATATACAAAAAAATTCATGAAATGTACTAAATGCATTTTACGTAAGGCTCAGGCCAATGTATGAGTTTAGGTTTAATTCTTCAAGATTTCGGTAAGCAATTATCTTACAAAAAAACAATGGGAGTGCAAATGTCTTAATCCTACCCTGTTTGTTTCCAGGATCTTTTTGAGCTTCACCTGACATCCTGTAATCACCTGAGTGCCCGCAGCCTCCGGATGCTCTGCAGCTTCAAACACACCCTGGTGTCCCTCAGCCTCTTTGGTTGCGCAAACATCTTCTTCCGCAAAGCCGGAGCTCCGCTGGCCTGCGGTGAAGATGATGACGATGATGATGACGATGAGGAGGTCCATCTGCCCAGGCATGCTGTGGACTCTGACTTCACCTTCCAGGTAGGGATTTGAATAGGCTTTCATGCATCAGTCCAAATGTGGTGACTTTATAAAATACTTTAAGATTAAAATACAGTGAGTAAGGAGCCTTTAAAGATATTAAAGCAGTTTGTATTGTTTAATTTTTAAATCGTAGTTTTGTAGTGAATCATATAGTGAGTACTTTAATTTAAAGTGCTCTATTTAGCATTTTTTTGCATTGAATGATATGCTAAAGAATCATAACTGGATTAAAGTGTGCTCAGAGTTAAAGGCAGACATACTCCTCTGCTTCCAGGGCTTTAACAGGCTGCGACTGTTGAACCTGGGTGGCTTGCCAGCAGAGGTAGATTCTGAAGTTCTGCTGAAGCCCCTCCAATCCCTAACCTCTCTGGATCTTTCTGGAGTTTATCTGCCTCGGCCAGCCTTCCTGGCACAGTGGCGAGACAGGCTAGCCTCTTTGGTACTCTACAATGTCGATCTGTCTGAGGAACTTATCAGCACAGTTGTTCAGATGAGCCAGTTAAGGTGAGGCTTAAGACTGTTAACCTGTTTAGATCACCATTCACACAATGAAAAACGATTTGGTTCTGGGTAATTGTACAAAATCTTGCACAAAATAATTTCCCGTTACAGTGCTATCACATGCAGATTTGAAGATTTTATATGATTGTGTTGCTTGTTGACTTCTTTTGATGTGCAGGTACTTGGATATCTCTAGAGAGAACCAGCGCAACTCAAAGTTCAAAATAACGAGGAAAATCCTGACCAGCATTGTCCAGAGCCTGGGAAACTTGGTCTCCCTGGACATTTCTGGTCACATCATGCTGGACAACTGCACAGTGCCACAATTTGAGGAGGCCATGGGACGCCCCAGGTATACTGGAAAACCTGAAAGGAACAAACGGGCGATTTTCACTTTTTTATTTTAAAGGGACTACTGCCTACTTTTTCTTTTCCCAGAGCTCCAGTTCTGATGTGGGTTTATGTACCAAACAGTCAGCATTCATATATCTTATTCTCTTTTTATCTCTTTAAAAAAAAAAAGTAGGACATTTCATATTTGCAAACCATCTGGCTACACTTTTAAGTTCATGAATGTAAGCTTGAACAGTGTAAATTAAATTAAACTAATTGTAGGAGGTGCTCCTGCTTCAGCATCTCTCCATTTCTCACAGAGATCACAAATGATCTAGAAAGGTCATCAAACATTAACCATTCACAGTAATGCACTTATTTAGTTTTGGCTTCACCATGGCCTAGAAAAAAGCCAGCTGACTGTCCAGTGTGACCACAGCTTCAGTCTGTTGGAGTGGCCACTAAAGGTCAACATTTACTGCAGTTCCACTATTCCACTTTAAATAAAGGCTTGATTATTAATTATTGTTAGGCCTTATCTTCCTGGCTTTACTGTAGGCTTAAATGAAACCTAAAAAGTCGTTTGAAATATTTATATTCATTTTTTGTTTAAGCATTTGGGTGCTATATTCAACATTCTTTTTAGTGGGTTCAACACTTCAATCACAGGTTATATTCTTGTGTTTAAAAATCTTTGTATTCATTCAAAAGATTACATGAACGTTACAAATACATACTCAAGGCTGAATACTTATGACGCTTGTTGGTAGAGTAATAAGAAAAAAGAATACAGTATAGATAAATACTGTTCAAAATCCTTTGTAAGAGGGAAACAATTACAGCATTCCTCAGACAGATTAAAAGATGTCACTGATGTAGGCAACAGCTGAAGCACAGTGAGAGGGCAACTTGCCTTTCTGACAGTCATTGCTTCTGTTTTTTCTCTGTGAGAAAACCACATCATAATCTCTCTCTCTCTCCCTCTCTGTTTCTCTTTTCTCAGCATTGAGCCATGTAAGAGCAGTATCCTCCCCTTCCAGGAACTGAAAAGGGCCCTACAGTTTTTGGGACTGTACAATACCACTTTATGTAATGTCACCCACATCCCTGCATACAAGGTACATTCATTCTCTGAATTATCTCCCCCTTCTCTGCACATTTCTGAGGCTTCCATGCTCCAAACAACTGGTCCAATCGATCATCTGGATAATAAATCTCAAATATGTTGAAGTGATTGTGTTACAGCAGGGAGCTCAATAAAATGTGTTGGGCAAGAGACTGAGGTTAAGAGTTTAAGAGTGAGAATCTAAATGAATAGTAATAAACGCACCAAAACCAAGCAAAAAACAAATAGTACATGTAAACAGATCTATTTAATATAAACGTGTTGTTGAACAGAGCTTCAGATAGCAGTTATACTATCATCATTTTGGATATGTTTTAGTTTGTCAGCAACAATACTGGTTTATGTAATTGAAAATATTGACTACAGCAATGTGTATGTACAATGTGTATGAATATGGGTTTGTTAGACCATGTTTGAGTGTTTGTTAATTGGAGAGTTTTCATTGAGAGTCTTTTGGACTTTAGGATTTGAATCACATTTTTGTGTAGATTTATTTTTATTGGACAGTCTTTTAGGGTGTGCATTTGTTACACAGTGTTTATCAGTGTGGGATTGCTGGGCAGTTTGTATTAGTTTAAGGACTCGGCCTGTTGAACAGTTTACAATCTTCTGCGTGTTTATGTGTGTGCAGGTAACGGGCTCTAAAAATGAAGAGCAGGTGCTGAATGCTATTGAAGCATACACAGAGTACCGTCCTGAACTGGCACACAGAGCCATCAACCAGCTGTTTGACATTGCAAGGATACAGCACTGCAGTCAGCTGCTCCGAGCTCTACAGGTAAACAAACATAAAACACAGTGAAAAACTGTTTAGTTTGAATTATGAGCTAAAGTGAATGTTCTTCACTGCATGATGTTTTAGAATTGCCAACTAGTTATTTTTATAATGTAGCTTATGTCACAAACTACTGTAGCATAGCTAAAGTGCTTTACTGAATGGCATCTCATGTGTATATGGTGGTGGTGGTCTAGTGGTAGGGTTCTTGCCTATGGACCTATGGCTCAAGAGGTCCCAGGTTCGAATCCCACTTCTGGCACTACCAGCACTGTGTTAGCTTACTGATATTTTTACTTGTATTAAAAATAATACCTTGCTCTCTTTTTCTCCTAACACCAGTTGGTAATAGCTGCGCTGAAGTGTCATAAGTACGATAAGAGTATCCAGGTGACTGGCAGTGCTGCCCTTTTCTACCTGACCAACACAGAGTACCGTAACGAGCAGAGTGTGCGGCTGCGCCGGCAGGTCATAGAGGTTGTGCTTAATGGCATGGAACAGTACCAGGAGGTCACGGTGAGCAACACGCATAGACACCAGAGGCATAATGTTTCTACAGACACCTTAACTTGCATCGGTCTTATTTCTGTCTTTCTCTCTCTTCCTCTAGGTCCAGAGAAATTGCTGTCTGACTCTGTGTAACTTTAGTATTCCTGAAGAGCTGGAGTTTCAGTACCATAGGGTGAATCTGCTGCTTCTTAAGATTTTAGAGCCGGCTCGGCAGGACGAGTCTATACAGCGCATCGCTGTG
The DNA here is from genome assembly GCA_017165825.1 of Hepsetus odoe. NCBI lineage: Eukaryota > Metazoa > Chordata > Actinopteri > Characiformes > Hepsetidae > Hepsetus > Hepsetus odoe. Next base: position 17,503,605 of record CM029381.1, on the reverse strand, counting down.
CATCTCTGCAATGCCCTCGTTTGCCAGGTCGACAATGACCACAAAGAGGCGGTTGGCAAGATGGGTTTTGTAAAGGTGAAGTTATAATAAATTATAATAAATAGGTCAATTCTTAATGTCTGCATATTTAAATTATGGCTAGTTGGACTAGTTATAGTTAGCATTAACCTAAATGCTATGAAGCAGGATGCCAGTTACAGGAGTTATGATAAAAAACAAGAAGTGTAGGCATGAGCAGCCTAATAAAATGTAAACTTATTAGTGTCCCTATTTTTTGTTATCATTCTGAAAAATACAATGTGATACCTCTTTAAATCAGAGCCCTTCTTGTGCACACATGCAGTGTTCTATCTATTTATTTCAATATTCTCTTGTTTTTTTTACAATCTTGTTGTTTTTTGTTTTTTTCCCTCTTCCCATTTTTCTGTAGACTATGCTGAATTTAATACAAAAGAAGCTGCAAGACCGATTGGTAAGTGAAAACCAGGCTGCTTTCATTGTTACTTTAGACATGACATAAAGGAGTCTTGTCCTAAGTCATTGACTGATAACGGAAATGATTTGCCTATTTGTTGACTGTCAGATATTGTTATGTAATCTTAATGTTGTGTTGCCAGTTCTGCTTTCTTTAGTATTTTGAGCAAGAACCTGGGCTGCTTCCAGACAGCTCTTGGGCAATGTAAAATCAAATGAATACAACATCCAAAAGAAACAATTACAATAATTCTATAAGTGCTTTTCTGTCACCTGAAGTGCTTAAAAATTGCATTAGTTAACAAAAACATTAACAAAAGTTATGCCTCATAGTCCCCTTACTCTGATATTTATCAGCTTGCAGCTACAGCTAGCCAGTTCAAAAATTCTGTTATTTTACCATCCCTAACTGATTTTATTTATAGCTGAACAACATGCCTTTTGTCCATTTTTATCGTTGGTTTGCATTTTAGTCAAATAGTTGTTAAGCCTCCATTAATTGTTAGCTACGTAAGTCTCTCAGCTTCAGTAAAAAACTAAAGCAGCAAATTGTCAACCATAAATTTTTTGTTTGTCTGATCAACTGATGTTTTAAGGGATTAAAATTTAGTTTTTTAAAACTATTGAGGATATGCTGCAAAGCTGGGTTCATGGGTTAACCTTGGTTAAACCCAAAGCAGCATCCAAAAAACTGGGATCATTACTCAGAATGCAAAATACCGCTGTTGGTAGGATGAGATGATGGTACTGCTTTGCTGTATTTGTTACTGGGGGCTCTCGTGGCTGATGACAGCTTTGCTGTTTGGCTCTTCAGTGTGATCAAGTGATGGAGTTTTCGTGGAGTGCTCTATGGAACATAACGGATGAGACGCCAGATAACTGCCAAATGTTCCTCAACTGCTGCGGCATGGATCTGTTCCTGGAGTGTCTGGAGGTCAGCCACAGAAGCAGAAACACAGAGTGTAACATGCTTCAAAAGTTCACTTTTGCTGTCTGTGAAACAGATGCGATCCTTTCAAATTATTCAAAATGTTTAAATGCTGTTTTCTTTATTTAAGAAGTTATCAATAATTCTCAATGACTACTATGAAATAAGTAGAATAACTAGAATGCAATTGCTGTAAGAGAGGATTTTTGTGCTTAACAGCAGCTTTGTTTGGGTAAGGTCTTCATTCGGATTGTTAAATCTGAAACCTCTGTAATAGGATTTTCCTAACACAGAAAACACAGATTGTTTTCAGATTGTCCTCTTTACTGCTACTTAGAAACTTAATCTGCAAAGCTTATTTGCACTCACTTTTTTCCATAGCATTTCTTATAGTAGTAGAATAATAGTAGTGGGGAAATATGATTCTTTATGTTTACCAATGAATACCAGACCTGTTTTAACCCTATAGAGTTAAAACAATGTCCATTATTTAAGCTGTTAAATGAAGCTGCTGTAAGCTTAGAATAGTTTTTACAAATCTTGCTTCTGATTTCCTTCTTTGGATACGGTGCTCAACCCGTTTTTTTTTTTTGTTTAAACTTTAACCTGCCCATATTTGCTTTTATACAGTCCAGATGCACAGTAGAGTCAGAATATTCATCTGATTCATGGCCTGCTCTGTGTACTTGCCACAGGCATTTCCAGATAAACAGGAACTCCATCGCAACATGCTGGGCCTCCTGGGTAATGTGGCAGAGGTAAAGGCACTCAGACCTCAGCTGCTCACCAGCCAGTTTATCACCGTCTTTAGGTACACTTCTTTCTATTTATACTTTTTTTAAACATTAGAAAAATGGCCAGCATGCTTTATGTGAAATGATTCATTTCAGAGAAAATGTTGCACATATCTTTACAATGGTGTTAACAGGAAATAGAGTTTCCAAAGAATGTTCAACAGACATTTTCTTTACTGTCTAAAACCACCAATAAACCTATTAATTCATCTGAGCTTTTATATGTTATACTGATGATGATAAAATAGTGATAAATCTGGAAAAATGTGACCAGTTTGCCTTAAAGTGCATGAACCTCTCTGGCTGTAACTGGATTTTAAAAATGATGTTTAAGCCCAGAGTCTTTTCAAAACTGTGTCAGACATCATATAGTTTTTTTTTCTGTTTCACTACGGGATAGAAAAGCTAGTTCTGTGACAATTTTCCTTAAATGATGAAATGCAACTTTTGATTCTGATCTTTGTTTGAGGCATAAAACAAATGTCAGAACTTAAACCCAGAATTTGTTCATGGATAGTTTAACAGATTTAGACATAATTAATTGGATAATGACATTGATTTTATGATACAGCTTTTACTTGAGATCCTCTTTGGTTTAAATCCTTCATCTCTTCTCTGATTAGTAACTTGTTGGACAGCAAGGCGGACGGTATTGAGGTATCCTATAATGCTTGTGGAGTTCTGTCCCATATCATGTTTGATGGACCAGAGGTGTGGACAGTGGAGGACCCGGATCGGGAATCTGTCATGGGAAAAATGTGGGATGCCATCCAGAGCTGGGATGTCAGTTCTCGCCGCAATATTAACTATAGGTATTTCTCACATTCTTTAAAGGGTGTATATTCTGTATTTTTCTTGTTTTCTTTAGATTTTTTTAATCTAATAATTCTGTGAATCTTTGTATGGTTTTAAATACCAAAAAAACTGGGATAATTCATTGCACAGTTTCCAGCCTGTCTTTATGAAATAGGCTGTTTTGGGGACTACAACTCTGACACACATGTATTTGAATATGTGCTGTGCTCTAATTGCATTAAATTGCACTTCATTCAATGGAGACTATAATAGAGTATGTGCTAAACCACCATCTGGGATGACAAAAAAAAAAAAAAAGACAAAAACATGTTTCTGATGCTACAGATGGTGTACTGTCTATGCAGCTTAGATACCATATACTACCTCACATACAGCACATTTGAACAATTCTAACAGTAATCACACAGAATCCAAACTTGTTTCATTTTCAAATTTGGTTTTGCATTTTTAGCAGCAGTCTGATGCAGAGAAAAAGTTTTATTAGTTGTTTTATTTGTTGAATTGGGTTTACTTCCTTAGGTTTCACATTTGTCACCTTTATAAGAGCCCTGTAATGCCCACATTTCCCATTTGTGGGATAATAAAAGATTACTCTACTCTACTTCCTTGTTTCAAGAAACATGAGAGATATAGTCTCTTAAGTCCATAGTCCTCTTATATTCACTTTTAATACATTTGAGTAAATTGAATCGAATGCACTTTATAGGAAATGGGGGTGAAGATGGGGGTGTTGGCAATAATTGCAAAGACTAACAAATCCTTAAAAATGCAAATGCTACAGACACCCTTGCTCTCCATCTCTGTCATTTACTCTCTAATTTGCTCTCTCTCTTTTGCTCACTCAGGTCATTTGAGCCCATTCTGCGTCTCCTTCCTCAGAGCATATCTCCAGTCAGCCAGCACTGGGCAACTTGGGCTCTCTATAACCTGGTTTCTGTTTATCGTGAGTTCATTTCCTTTTTTGCACACCTGAATTTGTCATAATTTTTATTTAGTTTACAATGGGCCAATGTGGACCTCTGAAGTTTTAATGCACATGCCTCATTATTTTGTACCTTGTCAGCAATTAACACTATCCAGAAGATCAACATATTTACAAACTTGCTATAATTAAACAGATTATAAATCACCTCTTACCTTTCAGTGTAAATACATGCTGAATAGAAATGCATTGTCTACATTTATCTTTATATTTGGACATTTATCATTTAAAGTAAGCCTGTTTTTCCGTGAGTGTCATTGGAACGTACTATGAGACTGAGCTTTTTGCCATTCACAGATTTTCCCAGTATTTATCTTTAAATTTACAATGAAGTCACACTAATGTTTCCAGTGAACTTGAGGTCTTTAAAAGCTACTACCTGAAGCTTGACGTCTGAACATTGTCTCATTAATCTTGTATCCCTTCTCTGCAGCGGCAAAGTACTGTCCGTTATTAGTAAAGGAGGGAGGCATCGCTCTCTTGGAGAAAGTTATAGAGTTGGATTCTTCTCATCAGGACACCAAGGACATGGCACGGTAAACACATACATACTCACTGCAATGTACTTTAACATACTAGCACATCTAAACATTGCAGTTCTAAATTAGCATTGCTATGTTCTGTTGATGTCTTGTTGGAAATGTTGCACATGCTATACCAGTCAACCTTTTACTCTGAAAAGATTTACTTGATTGCATGTGACACACCATCACTATTTGATGCCATTCTGCTGTAAGGTATAAAACCAGTTTAAATGCATTTATTTATTCCCATATAGAAAGACAACATTCAAATTGGTTATAATTTATAATAGTTGGACTGTCCAGAATAACTAAAATACTTCAATGACTTCAATGAAATTCCTTAATCAAAATATTTAAAATTCATTCTTGTGTTTTTAATCTCTGTTCTACTTCTGTCTAATGATGAATACTTCCCAAAGAAATTTAATGAGCCTGGCAAGTTTGTATAGCACATTATCATATATATATTTTTTTTTGTCTGTTTTACTAAGGCAAAAAATGTATAAAAGTAATACAGAAATACATAATAAAATCAATACAGAAGGAGATTTTGTTAGCAAATGTAAAAGAATAGATTAAAGAGTATTATTGCACAAAGATAAAAGTTGAGTGACTGATTAACATAAGCGGCAGAAAATATGGCAGTTTTTAGCTTAGTTTTAAAGCTGGTCACAGTTTGGAGCAGTTCTGATCTCCATCAGCAGCTGGTGTCAGCAGGGGGCAGCATAACTAAACCACTAAGTGACTTACTAGCAATAACTAGTGCTTTGGCTTCTTTATGTGCTTATAATCTTAATGGTTTTACAAACTTTGATTTGCTCTTGCAGCAGAGTGATGGAGCAATGTGAGAATTTTAAGGAGGATGCCATGGACACCAGCAGGTAAACGATGAGGAACAGGAGACCCCCTACCCCATCACCACCTAGTCCAGCTTGAAGCGTGTGGGCTGCTGACCCCTCCCAGGATGTTTGTACAAGTCTCCTCTGCAGTTCAATGTGTGCTGGCAGCTGGGAGGCTGGACGACTCTCACAAAACTCTCCTCTTGTGTTACACAAAGAAGAGCTTAGTGTGTATGCGTGTGTGGTTTTGTTTGCGGTTCTATTCGTGTTGCACATGAGAAGCAGTATTTGTGTCATCCATTATAGGTTTGAGTGTTTGTTTTTGTTAAGCTTTAGTTTTTATGTGTGTAAATGTGTAAAGTGTGAAAGAAAGAAAATGACTTTGTCTTTCTAAGAAACAAAATCAGTATGTTTTTTTGCCTCAGAGCACAAAAAAGAGGACAAAATCACATTGCAAATGGCCTGCTGTCTCATCTTCAGAGTGTGTGTGTGTGTGTGTGTGTGTACGATTGAGAGATTGTATCTTATATAAGCTTCACTAAATTGCACAGCGATAGTTGTGGTTTGGGTTTGTTTTGAAATAACAAAGCCCAGAACTGGTTTGGAAAATCAAGCGAACAGGTTTGACCTTTAATGGATTACTTGTTCACCCACACCAGTTCGGATGAAAGTGCTGAAGAATGAGGGAGATCATTGCTTTTTATGGCAGAAAGACTATTCCAGACTAACTAACGGAGAACGAACTCAGAAGCCACACGTAAAAACACACCATAAGACTTCTGCTCTTGTACATTATTTGGAAGAATGCTCTCATTTTTTGGTTTGTTCTCTATGTATGTTTTTATGCCACAATTATAAAACACTCCTATGAGGAATCCCCAGTTCGCCATAGTGATTTAGTCAAGGGAAGCTGATTGAACATCACTGGTGGTCATTACTGGTAATGATGACCCCTCTGCTTTTAGGTTTTGTTTTTGAATTTCTTTTTAATTTCTGAAATCTGGTTTGCATCTTTCATGGTTTGTATGTTAAAATCTGAACATATTTCTATGTTAAGACAAACAAAACAGTTTGCAATGTTTTAATAGGGTACGGTGAATGACTTCAGCTCCGCCACAGTTCCATATCTCTTCATGCTTACATTGATGTAAGCCAAGATTGATGGTGAAAGATGAATCAAAAATCCATCAAACCTGAAATTATTTCTGAAGGTTTGAGATTGTGCTGCTAGATTAGAAATCACAGACTTATTCCACACTTCTTTGCCTTTTCGTAACGTAATTTTGTTTTTTTTCTGAGGCTGATCTTGGCTTTATAACTGCCGATTTCTGAAACTGAGTTTTATATGGTACCTGAATGGGAACTGCTGCTTCATTTAAGGTGGTACAGACAATTAGAATTACAAGTCCAGCTGTATGCTTTTGTTTTGTTTTTTTTTTCCTTTACCGTGATATTTTAGGGTTTGCCACGGACTTTAAAGCTAATGATGGTGTGCTAACAATGGTATATTGTTGAATAGTCAGTCAGTGTCTGTCACAAATTCTGGTTTGTTCCCCCTCATCATTTGCAATGAAGTGTAATCAGTAATATCATTGCATTCTGCTCAGCGGTGTGAGAAACAGCATTTAATTCTACACTTTTATCTCTGTTTTATCCCAAAGTCTGCAGTTATTAGAAGAGTATTCCTGTCACATGTTGGGCTAGTTTTTATTCTGCCTTAGCTACTGTACCAATGGAGGGATTTTCTTTTTTTTCACTTTTGAGCCAAATTTCAAAGTGACACTTCTTTATTTTCAAGCCACGATTTCAGCTTACTTTGTTGCAACTAGGCTCAGTAGTTTCTCCGGCTAAGCTATCAAGCTCAAAGCCGTCATATTGGTGGAAGCGCACAGTGAACAGATGCACCAAAGGAAGGCCCTGAATGCGCTGTCTTAAAGCAGATGTCTCCAAAAATCTAATTTACTAGTGATCAGTGAAAGGTGTGTGAAGTTTGCTTTTTTTAGTTTTCCATCACACACTGGCCGGAGTGCTGAGTTGTGCAGTTATTTTAAATAGAGTTGTTCATTGGACTTCTGACAGTATTAAATACTGTTATCTGAAATAGACAAAATTCTTGTCTACTTTAACCTTTAAGCTCCAGAGCAAAGCTAAAAAAGCAAACTTGCATAACATGTCTTAGCTGAGCAACGTCTGGGTTAAGAGAAAAGTGTAAATGTGACTCTTGGCCTAACTATTGCTTTAAACACACTGTCTCAGGCACTGGCATCTCACTCTCACACTTTTCTCCTCACTGAGTGGTGCTTTTCTCTTTAGAACTGTGGCCCTCGCAGCTCCCGCTAGAATTGTTGAATGATTTGTAATTCAAATATTCCTTCTTTTCTCACTGATAAGAATTGGGTGGATAGATAAATAAAGATCCAGAGGGTACCGTGGGTGTTCGCGTGTCTGTCTCCCTTTGGCGCTGCGATATCTTTTTTTAATATTGTCAAACAGTACAGTGAAGTGCGGTCGAAAGAACCAAGCATTTAAATATTTCCAAATAAGCTTGACTTGGCTTTGTTTCAGTACTATTTGTAGGTACATTTGTGCTCATCAATGAGACTTGTAGTCAATATGCATTAAATTATGTCCTGAATCTGCCCCGTGTTAGAAATTAATAAAATATAATGAATAACTGTCAGGGTTAAACGATCAAAATATCACAACCTAGTCACTTTTTTAGGCTGGTTTCCACTTTTTTTGGCTGGTTTCCACTTTTTTTTTTCTTTGTCATATCCATTTCAAACCACTATCCTCCAAGTTTTGCAGTTTTTTTTTTTTTTTTTCCAATACCCACTCAATAGACCACTAGGTTATGTTGAGGTACCCTTAAAGTACGGTCCCCAACACTGCTCCCTGGGTGCTGGAGATATGTCTGCCCCCTTTCTGCACATTGTGTGTGGGTTAAATGCAGAGAAGCATTTTGGTGTGCTGTGTGTTCACAGAGGCAAATAGTCACTTTCATTTAACTTTCACTTACAGTTGATAGCCCTATTATGTGGCTGAAAATTAGACTGTTGCATTACTGTGACCTTAAAGCGATATAGTCTTCAGGGTTGAAAGTATAAGGCTTTGAATGATCTGGTTCGTTTTAAAACTTGAATAAACAAACCTTTTTAACATAATATTACTTCTAAATCGTTGCACATTGTTTAGTCTGCACCTGTAATATCCAAAGTAAAAGAAGTGAAAT
>CM029381.1:17332516-17490016 GCA_017165825.1 Hepsetus odoe | reverse complement strand
TGACAGGCATGTATAGTTTGTCACCCTGGCTTCCTGTTACCTAATAGGTGGCAGAAGTGGATTGTTTTGAAAATATGTTCCCAGTGCAGTTATCATTATCATACAGTGGCTTGTTAAATTATTCAACAGTCCCTTCAAGTAGATTTTATTTTTTAACCGTGATACACAATGCATATGTGAAACTAAACTATGTTTCTCCAGGACCATGATGCAACATAGAGGACATGAAACTACACAAATGCAGACAGTGCTACACAGTGCAAAAGACACATAATACAATACAGAACACAGAACTGAGCAGAGCTGACTGTGAATATGGTAGTCTGCCTGAAACCGTTTTAAGCAGCAGGTGAATAAAGTGCAGCAACCACCAACAGCAGCAATAGTCAATGAATATGAAGCATTACATAAATATGGGGGAATTGCTTGATGTGGGATTCTATTAAATGTAGAAATCAGATGTAGTTCAAGAGTCTAGTGTCCTGGTGAAAGAAACTGTTCCATCCTGGCAGCGAAAGCTTAATCTGGTAAAGGTCCAAGGGTCCAATTTCAAGAGCTCCTCCAGAAATCAGGCCTCTGTTTTATGTATAGAATATAATGTGGAAAGATTACAGATACAGATTTACCAGGGAATATAGCAGGAAAACCTGTTCTTTATCATGTTCTTTAAACATGACCATATGCATCATCCCAAAGCAACTCTGAAATGCTCATATACAGAAAGATGAATGTTTGTTACGCAGGGAGGGGGGTGTTGGTTGAACATAATCGCATAGCCAAACATCTTGTGCCCAACTTTATTAGACGTAAACAAAGAACTCAAGAACCACAGGAATTCCAGAGATACAAAACAACAAACCAAAAATCCAAGAAACAAAAACCCAAAGAAAATGACACTCTGTGCTGATTAACTGGGGCTTATAAAGCCAGCCCCAATGAGGCACACCTGTTGCCCAAGTGCACACAGGTGTGCACAGTCATAGCAGAGTGCCGCCTACCATGACAGTTAAGGAATGGCCAATTCAAAGCCCTGATAAGTCGAGAGAGAGTGGTGTAGGGTCAGCAAAACACAAAGAGAAAGTTCTTGAGGGTTAAGTTCTGACACCAACATGCAGAGAGAGAAGGGAGACCAAAGAGAGAACTCAAGGGTTTACCAAACTACTGGCCTACTCAAAAAATGAGCCAGCGAGTAGTGGGCCTGTAGTTGGCCTTATACAGGGGAGAAACCAGAGAACGGCCGCTTCGAGGACCTAACAGTTCTGGTCGTTATTATTTAGTGAGCCTTTGGGCTCAGAAAGCTAGTTTGCTAGTTTGCCTGTTTCTGATATTAATCAGACTAGCAATTTAGAAATATCCAGCTAAGAATGAGAGTTGTAGGGAATTATTCTTCATTACCGCATCTCATTCCCACTCAGTAAAACGGTTTATCCTAACCATCCCAGTCCCAAAATCTCTGAAAAGTATCTTGGAGAAGATGGCTAAGTTCTCAGGGCCTCCAGCTGGTTGACTGGAGTCATCAGTAGTTGGAAGTGTTGAAGTGTAAGGAGAGAACCAAACAGACACACAGAGCATGCTAATGCTTTCCATTTGTGCTGCACATGGGTAAAGAAGCTGGAGGAGAACTTTAAGGAGGTCAAGAAACAGTTTTTGGGGCAGGATGACTAAAGAGAGCCAACATTCTGAGAAACAGGAAAATGGCAAGGGCCTCAGCAGTTCTACTCGGTTCTGCTTTGCCTGTCCTGGTAGACGTACAGGATGAACAGTTATCAGTGAAGGGAGCCTTTGGGCTCAGAAAGTTAGTTTACAATTTATATTTCTTGACTGGCTTTCTTTCTTGAATGAAAGACTAGCAATTTAGAAATATCCAGCTCAGAGACTTTTTATATCATAGCTGCAAACAAACTATGAGAATAGAACATAATAAACTACTCCCTAGACAAATGTAAAAGCAATAAATTGCTTACTTACATTGTAGATAGAAGTGACATTTTAAGTCACATTGTGTCCTTTGCTTTCACTTTATTTAAAGGTTAAATGGAAATTCTTTTAAAATAAGTAATCTACCATACAAATTGCTTTTCAAAGCTTATTGTATTAATTTGTCAGTACTTGACAAACACAGACTCTAATGGACGTTTAATCGTAAATGTAATCGTAAATTTAGCTACCCCCTTGCAGTAACTAGAAGAGGTGAAATATTAAACTATCCAGGCAGTAAAAGAAGGAGCAACCTCATAGTAAATTCAAATGTAAAACCACCTGTCAACGTGTATTCAAATGATTAAAATTACAAGTGCTCAAATGTACATAACGCACGCCTTTAAGACTGATAATTGTAACTGGTTTCTGTTCTGAGAGGTTGCGTCGAGTGGTGCCTAGTTCAAGGAGATGTATGGACTGAAACTGCGTAACTATGAAATGTCAAACATGTGCATAGTCATGTTGGTAAGAACCTCAGGGAGCATCAACAAGTCCATTTGTCCCTTAAACTGAAGAAAGCTAAAACAACAGTGAACACATGGCTGTAGAGAGATTCATCAATTATATATCACTATATCAATCTTTTTTGTGCATGGCTTATCATTTAAGGACATTAATAATGTTCCCACAAGTGTGTGTGGGAAAATAAGCAACATCACCTTAAGCAGAGGGTGGTTTTGAATCGATGGACTTCATAGACTTGAATATCTTTAAAGTAGAATAAATAAACATTTTGGCACTTTGTTCCAAAAAATATATACAGAAGTAGGATTCATCTTTTATCCAAGTGTAATTGTAGTCTTGTTAACTTTCCTCTTAAACTGTCCATGTTCTGTCATCAAGCTCTCACTGCATGGAAATTGAGCTGTTCATAGAACTTTCCACCATGCAAACCTTGCTGGCGTATGAGTGGAAGTGGAGCTTGTTACTGATCCAGCCATGGGCCCATCCATCTGGTCCATCAAGGGTTCAAGTTTATACATCTTGGAGTTGGAATATATGCATAATATATGCAAAGTTATGATATGGTCAAAATACTCACTTGCCTAATAATTGTGCACACAGTGTAATGATCAACTCTTTAACTATGAAGTCTGGCCTGTAGGGCGATGGATCTTTGTTTTCTGTAGTGATAGAGCACCATCCAATACCTTTACGCTGACCTGGAGTGTTGTTTGTAATCCAGAACTAATCATCCAATTTATGTACCTGACCTCATTATTGTTTTAATGACTCCCATTAATGACGCCCATTTAACAGGCATTAACTTGGGCAAAACATAACCTGTTCCCTTCAGATTCTACAAATAAAATTAGAAATATTAAATACTATATTTTCAGCAAATTTGCACATTTGTAGATTTGTAGTTTAAGCAAGATTGTATAAGAAATTATTATTCATCAGTTCTGTGGTTACTCATATTGCATTACATTCTGGAAAAACATAAAAAATGATTTATTATCCCCAACAATCACAATAGAGGAAAATTTACTGCTTATATTATTTTCACAAAAAGAAATCTTAATTCAGGCCATCTTGTTTCTAGTTAAAATTCTCCTGAGCATCAATAAAAAGAGAATTTTATGAACACTGATTAACTCCATGTTTAACTGCATCTTATCAGTTCCTCAAAAAGCACAAAAGTAACATTCATGCAGCTCAGAGCTGATAAGAGGTTAATCATTTGAATAGTCAATGGATTAAATACAGAACAAGAAAAAAAGCTTCAGGTTGAACTGCACCATTGTGTCCCAGAACTTTACTTAAATCTTTCTGCCATAATGAGAAGATCAGGAAAACTGTTGAAATGCTTTGCAGTGTTTTTCTTCTCTGTATCAGGTGAGAGACCTTCATTACTTCAGTGCTAACCCCACATCTTGTATTCTCTCAAATGTGAGTGTAGAGCTGCACCGCTGCTGTTGAGACTTTACAGGCGTTTGTGTGATTTTGGATGCAGTGAGTTGGATCTATGGAAAGCGCCTTATTCCCTGGGAAACAGTGGAGGCTGGAGAGAGACTCCACAAGTTTTCGTGAATCGCTGACCAAAGCTTCCTGTGGGGGCACCTATCCATGACCAGCGGGTCCTGACTGCAGGACACTGCATAGTTGCCAATACAAAGTAAGCCTTAATTTAGTACCATGTATGCTTTCTGCTACCACTACTGCTTACATGACCAAAAGTATGGGGCCTCCTAATGCTTGTTTTTGTTTTTTCAGAAAATGCTGAGAATGATCTGGCATGCTTGGACATTTTAGTCATTGTCTCTCTAGACACTGAGTTTGCAAAGGACCAGCATGTCTTCTGTGGCAAAAATCTTCCAAATCAACCAAAGATTGAAAGCTGTGTGGTAAAGTGATAACTTAAGTGAACTTTGTTCTTTTTAAGAAATCTGGCTGTATGTAGATCACTGATCTCTCTCTCTCTCTCTCTCTCTCTCTCTCTCTCTCTCTCTCTCTCCCTCTCTCTCTCCCTCCCTCCTTCCCTCCTTCCCTCCCTCCTTCACATACACAGGGGGATTCTGGAGGTGGCCTGTTGCTGAGGGACAACGATGGCAATGACGTGTTGTATGGGGTGCTGATAGGAGGCAGAAGAGGTGGATGTGGAGGAAGAATTGTTTTTACTGACATCTGTGGATATAGGGAATGGATTAAAAAAACTGCAAACTTTTAGTCTAAATTACAATAATCGGTTCATTAGTTCATTCTTATCTGGTGCCTCCCAGCAATAATCAGGAGGTTAAAAATGATCATTTATAGTATTTATCAAGTCACAGACTAAAAACCAAAAAGTTATTTTAAAAATGATTAAGAATGCATAATTTCACAATAGAATTCACAATAAAAATGTGTCACTGTTTCCGAATCAACAAATGTGGGGCAGACCTTCTGTTCTACTAGAGCAACCTGTTCAACACATGAGCTGTCTGGCTGTTAAACTCTATCAGAAATGATGAGCTTCCCTGCAGGTTTTGAGTGGGGTTAAGATCAGAGGACTGAGACAGCTTATTCATTTTTTTATATTCAGGAGGAGGTTATTTTCATTACAGCCATTTGTCTTTTTACAAGAAACCTACCTTATGATGGATAGCATGAACAAGAACAAAGCTGGGTTTTTACTGCTCTAACACGCCTGTTTCAAATAGTGATCTCCAGGGCGGTGGGATTTCATCCTGGTCATACCTGCTCAGTTAAATAATGAGTGTTTTTCCCTTTTTTGAACAGAGATACAACTTTTTGGATTTCTCTAAGATGCAGCCAATTGTAATTAATGTGATGGTTAATAGGATCCAGAACACTAGTTTTAGTGCTTACCTGCTCTGATACAGGACTCATGGAGGGCTCTGTCATTGATGTAATGGAACATGTGTGAAACTGGAAGAAAAAACAAAAATGTACAATATGTTGGAAAGAAAATAGCATTAACATCAACTAAAACCCATCAGGTCATCTAGTGAAGCAGAAGGACCATTGAACTCTTCTTGCATTAACTGAACACATCACTGGCCCACACCATACACCACCACATTGATGTAGTTTAAAAATGCTTTAAGTCAATTTTGTTTCCTTTTTTTTTTTACATGTTGTTATTTGTTTATCACTAGGTGGAATTAAATATGAATATATACTATTTAATTATGTTGGACTACATATTAAAGGTGACAAATGAAGGCTAAAGGCATGTGAATCCAGAGGATAGCCATTACTGCATGAATGAAATAAAACAAATTTAAAAAAATGTTACAAGTGACCAAAGCTGTTAAAGCCTTATCTTTTTATCATCAGCAGAAAAGTAACTGAAGATTAAGTTGTTCTTAAGGCACAAGTGGTGCAACAGTATAATTAGCAGCCCACTGTTGTGATTTGGCATTTGTCCAAAGAGAAGCTTTAGGAGAAAATTTAATCTGGATTAATGAAATTAGGTTTTATTCCAAGTAGATTTGGACAATTTTTCTTGGCCCTTCCTTTATACATTTTTCATACTTTTCATAATTTTCAAATGAAAAGAGTGGCTGATGTTTTTTTTATATTGAAATATTGCAGCAAAACAACCAAAAAAAAACTATAACTAAAGTAATTAAATTATGAAGATTTGATACAACCAATGTTTTTACAGTTTAAGGTATTACCAATTTTACCATCGTTATTTAAACACATTATGTTATGAATATATGAATTTCTATCAAGGGCCATATCCAAGACTCATTGTGCTGCATAATAACTACAAAATCTCAGAAACGAGCTCACTTCACTAACAGCACTGTCAAATAACAAGTCAAGCACATTTTCAATATAAGTGCTTTTCAGAACTGAATGATCAGCAATGATTTTAATATTCCCAATCTTATGAAAACACATGTAATTGAAGAGATGAATTGATAAAAAGACTCAGCTCAGAAAAAAAAGAAGAATCTAAATATGTAGAATCAGCACCTTCAGGGCATTTTTCTCAAAATAAAAGACATACTAAAGGCATTTCTGGCACCTTTAACAAAAAAAACAACATCACATGTAAGGTGCGAGAGAAAATGAGTACAAAAGAAAGGAAACTTTTCCAATTATGATGATAAACCTCGTGAAACCTCACGAGGAACCAAGGCTCAGTAGGGAAACCATCTTACTAGGCTCGAATCCCAGGTCAGTTGGTTGCCCTGAATTATCCTTGAAGCAAGGTACTATCCCCATTACTGCTTCCTGGGCACTGGACATGGCTGCCCCCTGCTGGACATGTGTGCACAGGTGTTGGATTCCATTGTGTTTCACTGTGTCCTGTGCTGTGTTTCACAATGACACATTTTCACTTTCATTAAAGTAACCAAAATATTTTTTTTTGTTTCCAACCAAAAACCACGGCATCAGTTGCAGTTTAAATGGAAAAAACATCATACGATTATCAAATGATAATAAATGTAAAAATATTGAACCGTATTACAGTCTGCACTGAGGGTTTCTTGATGAATAATAATATTTTTAGGGGATTCATGTAGGCAGCAGCTCAGGGATCTTTTCTAAGATGGCAGATGATGCAGATAATCTATAATAAATGCAACAAAATTTGAGTTTGATTTTAGTTACTGTTTCTTGGAAACAAAAGGATTCACATCTCTAAAGAAGCACATACAGCCAAAACATTTTTACAAGCTGTCAAAATCTATACGCATGCTTCTGTTTTTAGGTTATAGTGCAAACATACCATTAAAGAGCTAATGAAGGCATTGTTGAAAACTGAAACTATAAATTTATTTTTAGCCAGTCATTTTCTGCCACTTGTCCCAAGTGGGGTCGCGCTGGAGTCCATCGCAACTGGCACAGGGCGAAAGACGGGGGACGCACCCTGGACAGGTTGCCAGCCCATCGCAGGGAGGAGCGTGATGGGGACGGCACCTTGCGCAAGGGTACCTCAGGGCAACCTATTGGGAAGGGGTTCGAACCCCGATCCTCCAATCATGCAGCCAACGCCCTAACTACTAGGGCACCGCTGCCCTGCTCAATTTATTTTATTTTAAAGTCCTGATATTTCCAGCCCAGTTATTCACAGCTTAGTTATTGTTTTATCAGAAGTCAATTTAAATTCCAAAAACACCACAATAATTTTGCATTGCAGTGTTTGTACCATTAATTACCTAATTGGGGTAGTGGTGGCTTAGAACTTAGGGACTGGGCCCCATGAATCTGCAGGGTTTGAGACCCAGTCCAGTAGGCTAATCTAAGTTGCAATGTGTGTGTGGGTTAAAGAAAGGAGAAGCACTTAGTTGTGGTTCACTGTGTGCTGTGCTGTGCTGTGCAATGACACATTTCCACTTTCACTTTCAGCATGGTATTATTGTCATTTCTGTGGGAATTCATGTATAATTACAGATGAAAATTTGTCACTAAGATGATTTCAACATTAAACAATGAAATGTAATGAGTTGCTTGGTCATCTGTGTAGAAAGAGCAAAAACAACTGGACAACAATAAACAGTATCATTTATTTACAATCAATTAAATAATTCAAGACATCAGGAATATCAGGAGGATGGTGAAGAGTTTCATGAGATTTCTACAGTTAAGAATCTGGGTCTATGTTTTTACGGCATACGCATCCACAGCAGAAGAACATTAACAGGAATTTGGAGATCCAGGAAAGCACCCGGCATTTCTTCTTTCGCTTCGATGAGCTGCTGTCCTTGTTTGTTCTGTCTAAAACAGAACAAACTGATCAAATCAGGAAAGTCCAGACTTAAAATAAACAATATTTTTAAACATAGAGTATATTTGAGTGACTTACTTTTAGCTTGAGCAGTAAATTGCATGTTTTCCCCCAAAGTAAGGAAATTTCCTCCAATTGACTCTTTCATCCCTAAATCCAGAGGGCTCTGAAGGTCAAAATAGATTCCATTCTTTAATTATTTTTATTTCAAATAAATTACATTTATCACAGGCCTAAGTTAAATACATAAAAGCCAACCAAAATCATAGCATGTTGTTAGTTATTTCATTAATAAATCTCTTCTTTTTACCTCAGAATTAGGAAGAGGTGATGAAAAATCAGTCTGGGAAAGTTCAGCTCTTCTCAACACATAGGTACCAGGCCTTTGTGTAGAGCTGCATCTTTCAAGGGTTTCATCGGACGCCCAAGCATCGTCATAGATCAGGTCAGGTAATGATTTCCTGAAATCCTCTGAATCAGGTAGGCTCAGTTCAGAGACAGTGCAGAAGGACAAAGTCCCATTTCCTAAAGAAGCACTTTTAACACTCCTGTTTGAAGTGATCGAGTGCAGCTCCGGGTCTACTCCAAAAGGAAAGGCATCTTCTTCTTTTGCCTCAGATGAGATACACTCGGTGTTGTCCACAATCACATATTTAGTCTCTGAAAGAGTTCTATAATTTATGTCTATTGTGGCATAGCTGGTAAAAGCTTTAAAGATGACATTGGCCACGAAGTCCACATCTGTTTCTTCAAATTCAATGAACAGGTATTGGTTCATCAGAAGGTCATCATGGGCTTTGCTGACAATGGCAAAAATGGCATCATTTTCAGCCTTGAACAGCTGCCCACCAAGTATACAATTGCTGACTTTAATCCCAGGCAGTCTGTCCAGACCCTCTGTTAGAAGAGTGACCAGTGAACCACAGATCTGAGAGAAGTCGATACGACAGGTCCTCTCAAGTCTTCCAGTCAGCTCCTCAGTGATCCTGTGGATCACTCTGGGAGGTACGGTGCGAATCCCTTGGGCAGAGGACTCTTTAAGCAGATTCCCAGCCCAAGAATAAGGAGATGCCATATTTTTGCTGCATGTCTCTGCTTTCAGAGAATCCCCTTCAGCAAGCCAAGCACTGAAAGGTTGTGCTAGCATGGTCACAGTGTTGTAGATCTAAAAGGATGGAAATATTCATCAATAATATTTCTTGATTTGCTTCTTTCCAGTTACAAAAACAGCATTTTTGCTTTTTCTTAGTGGAGTTCTTTTATGAGAACAAATAACTGAGATATACACCAACAAACACATCAGACATCCAGCACAGAAAATAACTTTTTGTGTTTTATTTGGCAGTCACAGTTTCAAAATAATATTTGAATATATTCAGTGCTTATTGCATTGTTTCTGTTCTTCTTCTGAAAAGCTATAATTTTAAGGAGAATACAGGGATTTGTTTGGACAGCAATTAAAATAATGAAATATATATAAACCAAAAATTATTTTAATGGGAATTTAAATGAAAACACTAAACAACATCACAGAACCTAATTTGCTGGATTTAGGTTTTTAAAAAATTCAAATGAACAGGACAAGATAATCCTGGACAAGGTGAAAACAGAATTATGTTAAGAAGAATTTCCTAAAATGAATAAAAAGCTGGAGTGGGAGCTCTGTGTTTCTCACCTTCTCAAATTCGTGTTGTCGGCAGTTAAAGTCTGTGTGAAGTGAAGAACTGCTCATCTAAACTTCCATTATGACATCAGAACCTGGGTGCTGACTTCACAGTAGGCCTGTGACAGAGCCATGTTCCAACTCGTGCCCTACTTAGATTATATCCTATCATTTCAGCCTATTCCTAGTAGTTTAATGATACTCCATTTACATTTATGGCATTTAGCTGATACTCTTACCCAGAGCGACTTACAATTCCTGATTACAGGAACAGTCCCCCTTAAGCAATTTGGGCTTAAGGGTTTTTCCTCAGGTCTCCAATGGTGGGATTCGAAACTGCAAATTTTTGGTTCATAAGCAAGTATCTTACCACTAGACCACCATCCCCATTTCCACAAATGTCTTAAATACAAGAAGAAATAAAAAGAAAAAAGGAAAAAAAAATATTACTGTTACAACTGTATTCCGTGGTTCACTATATGTCTTGCTGCAACAAATGACAAATACTCACCTTTGCTTCACTTTCATTTTCACTTTCAGTAATGGCGATAATGGGTTGTCAGACCACACCTAGCCATCAGAAGGAGACACAAGACACTTCCCTCATAATCAAGAGGCATCAACATCACCTATCTTTCCTTCTTTAAGACCATTTCCGCAGCTCACAGTTCAGTCTTTCCTTCAGATCATCTCGTCCTGCAGAGTTCACTCCAGCTACATAATCTTTCACGAGAGTGAGAATTAAAAAAAAGTCTTTTAAGACCATCAAGTCTCAAAAATCACTTTTATAAAGCAAAGAAAAGCAAGTTATACTAAACTGTTTACAAACAAGAGTTGGACAAGAGTCTTTATATCAATGAAAGGTTAAAGGAAAAAAAGATTTCATGATTTGATGGATCATGTTTTAATATATCTAAGAACCTGATCTTAAGTAGATGAGTAGGCGTTATCTCTGGTCATGTATTCACACTAGATGGCAGTATTTCTCTTCCATTAAAGGAAGCACTGGTGCCACTTGAAAGTGAAAGCCTTGACTCATGACTTCCTGGACAGACCAGAACCATGTACTGTAAATTTCATTATAGCTGATTTAGTTAACAGCCCACTTTGAAACTAGTGCTTTTGTGCTGTCAAGGAAACTAATTTGTATATTTCTGCCTGTTCAGTCTATAGCCTATAATTAGTCCCACCCATTCACACTTAAGTTATAAGGCCAGCCAATCAGAGACCGGTAGCATAATTTTGTATTAAAAACAGGGTAAGACCGACTGTTTAATTAAGAGACAAAGAGAGGTTATACACTGATCATGTAAAACTAAATTATAACTATTTATCTACAGTACTGTGCAAAAGTTTTAGGCGGGTAAAATGCTGTAAACAAAGAATGCTTTCAAAAATGGAATCATTTATTTTCATCAATCAACAAAATGCAGTGAATGAAGAAAAGAGAAATCTAAATCAAATCAATATTTGGTGTGACCACCCTTTGCCTTCAAAACAGCATCAATTCTTCTAGGTACACTTGCACACAGTTTTTGAAGGAACTCGGCTGGTAGGTTGTTCCAAACATTTAGGAGAACTAACCACAGATCTTCTGTGGATGTAGGCTTCCTCACATCCTTCTGTCTCCTCATGCAATCCAGACACACTGGATGATGTTGAGATCAGGGCTCTGTGGGGGCCGGAAGAACTGGTTTGATTTGGATTTTTCTTTCTTTTTGTTCGTTCACTTTGCATTTTGTAAATTGATAAAAATAAACAACCATTATTTATATTTCTGAAAGCATTCTTTGTTCACAGCATTTTTTCCACACCTGCCTAAAACTTTTACACAGTACTGTACATAAAAGCAAAAAAACTGTAAGTGGACCCGGGGGGGCAAAATGTAGGATACCGTCGAGGAACGTTTCAGAGACCTCACATAACAATGATTTTCTCTGTAGGTCAGCAAATCCTCAACATTAAAAGATCTGTCCTGAACAAAACAGAGCGCACATTCAGTGTGTGCACACAGACAAGATCCTCCACCAGATATTCAAATTTTCAAAACCTTGTGATTTCTTTATGAATCATCACATTCAGGATTTCCTGCAAACAAATGACTTTAAACACAAGAAAACATGGCAGATGAGAGTAATCCTGATCTGGTGTGCCTTTGGAAAGATAAAGCCAGGGACAAGAACGTATCTGGAAACCATCATGCTTACTATTCACAGTCAGAGTGGCACCAAATGACCTGGGAGAAGATTGTAAGATTAAAATATATAAACTCCCCCCCAACAGAGATGAAAAACTCTTCAGATGTCTGGTTCCATTTACATCCATTGTAAACAAGGATTACTTAGAAAGTTTATCCAGAATTAAGCATTTCAGAATGACTTTGTTTACATCTCATTCATAATGAAAATCTGTGGAATTGCCCTTTAGAGCCAGATTTACCAAAAGGGTTTAAAAATGTTACATTTACATTGTAGAGCATTAAAGCATTACAAACAATGGACTCTGGTTGGAATGCTTATATGGAGGTCTGAGCACTGGCATTTTTTTTTTGTTCTAATGCCCCCATCTCAGTGTTTGAAGGGTGGATAATTACCCAGTCACTTGAATCAGGTGTGCTGGAGGTGAGAAAGGAAGTAAGTTCAATGGGATTTGCGACTGAGATTCCATAAAGAGCAAGTTGTTGGAATGAAACAATGGCCCTTTGCGGATAAGAATGGAACCTCGTGTCTTAAATCCTACTCACAGTTTTTATTAGGCTCTGATGGGAGTAAAGTGCCTCTGGAGATGGTGACATTACTTTAAAAGGGCGGTTGATCACTTATTCTCAGACTGATCACACTTTTCATACAGCTGACTAAACCTGCTTTAGAGTTATTTAGAGCTATAGAGAATTTATTTTGCTTGATGTAAAATACAATGAATGGTATTTTTTCTTTGTTAATCAGCTGCATAAAGTAAATGAACATGTCCCGCAGCATATATTCACCAAAGATGATGTGTACAGAATGATAACACCTGGGAGAGTCTGAATCGTCCAAAAATTTATTAAAAAGATAAAAATGATATATTATGGCAAAACTCTTTCAAAACTCTTAAATCCACATTTCAGAAGTTGTGCCCCTTTGTGAGGCTGAAGCTTCAGGTACCAGTTTAACTAAGGTCTACTACTGATCTATCCACACTCAAAACAAGGACAGTTTTATGGAAAATTTATCAATGATAATCTTTAATGCTTAATATACTTAAAACTAAAAAGCAATGTCATGGTACACAGGTACAGACGGTGCACTACAGCTCTACTCAACAGTTGCTTCAACAGAAACCCCATAATTCAGAGTATGGATAGATCAGAAAATGTCTATTGTTTCACTTCAGTAAACGCCTCTCTTGATAAACACACAACACAAAACAACGGCTCCTCTAAATGAATAAAAAGAAAATGCATTATAAAGTTTTCATTTTTTGCCCCCAATGGTCAAAACACAAGTTCACCAGTGACTGAATGTAAGGAAAAGCCAGTTCTGGGACTGGGATTAGCAAAGCTGGTGGCCCAGCAGCAGCTCACAATACTAAAGCGCTTCTCTAAAGTGCATTCGTAAGTGTAAGATAAGCGTCTTTGATCTATACTTATGATTATCACAACCTGGATTACAGAAGGAAATCTTATGACATGCCAGCATGGAGGATAAGGCAACTCATGGGGACTGAAGGAGGCAGGACCATGTCTGCCCATGATCACAGGCAAACACAAGGTCTCTGGGGAAACACGAGGACGTGACGTCTTCAATTGAGTCTTGCTGTGTTTTTAGGCACAAAGGTCCCACAAGTATTTAGAAGGAAACAACACCTGAAGCTGAAGTTAGTATACTCCACCATCCAAATCTAAGTACTATCAAATTAAATTTCCAATCAAGCCATGGTAGATCTTTTGCAGTAGATACCGTGAAAGAACCTTCATTACCCGAAGGTTATGTTTACTTCAATGATACTCAGTGCATTTGATTTTACTGTTCATAAATGTTTAATTTGCTTCAAAAAAGTCTTATGTGTGTCTTATCTCATCATCATAGCGTTTTGTTAAAAGTCTCTTTACTTGGAGTCACACTTCTTCACCATCGTCTGGATAACTCTGAGCTGATGAGCTTTAAGCGGAGCAACTGTCCTGACCTTTCTGCGGCCTTGTATCCAAAAGATTTATCCCGATAAACATGGTTCACCAGTAATGTTGTTGTTCTTTCCATCTTCAATGGTTTGGTTTGCCTCTTTTGTGATAAGGTCACTGCATTCAGCATCTGCTTTGGTTTTCCTCAACCTTTAAAAAACAAGAGAGAAAAGACAACAGATGACAAAGGAAACAACAATGATCATCATAAATAAAAAAAAAAAATATATATATATATGCCTATATATATATATATATATATATATATATGTAAGTAAAGGAAGGTTACAGGACAGTAGTGAGACCAGCTATATTTGTATGGGTTGGAGGCAGTGGCACTGAAAAGGCAGGGCGGAGCTGGAGGTGTCAGAGTTAAAGATGCTGAGATTTTCGTTGGGTGTGACGAGGTTGGACAGGATTAGAAATGAGTATATTAGAGGGACAGCTCAGGTTAGGCGTCTTGGAGACAGTTAGAGAAGCCAAGGTTGCGTTGGTTTGGCCATGTGCAGAGGAGGGCAGGGATTATATTGGAAAGAGGAGGATGTTGAGGATGAGTACTGACCGGGCTTTCACGAGCACTCGTAATTATCACCACTGATCACCCGCACCTGAACTACCACACACAAATAGCCTGCCAGTCCGACCCAGTGTTGTCCGTTCACCGTCCTTACTGTTTGTCTGCACCGTGAGTTACAACGTTGTGTTTGTGTCATAGTTGGAAATAAACGTGTCCCAGTTAGACCTGCGTGTGAGTGCCTTGCCTCTCGAGCATAACCATGACACTAACAGAGTGTATAAATGGAAAAGAGTGAGGTGATGAAGAGGTACTATATGTTTTAATTAGTGCTGGTGCTGATGTTGTGGGGGTGGGTGTTGTTTGAAGAAACTTTGGGTGTAGGTTCACCTTCCTCTTACTTTTCTCTGTTGAAAACAATGAAGTCTCTTTGCACGTTGTCCAGGCGCTGCTGGAGCTGGCCATTCTGTGCAATCAAAACAGATTTGATGATGTAAAAGAGAAACTGGCCACACATCATTTCAACATACTCAAATTAATATGAATAACTATATAATGCATAATTATATTTATATTTTTAACACAAATGGGGAAAAGATTTACAGAGTTTCACATTCTTCCAGATTTACAACTCAAAATTAAAGCTAGAAGTGTTGTACACACACACACACCCACACCTATGGACACACACACACACACACACACACACACACACACACACACAGAAACACTTTGAATTTAACCTATCCAAAACACACTGGGAGCAGTGGCTTGCAATACATGTGGTCAGGGGGGAGTTATGGGTTAAGTGTCGTGCCAAAGGGTACTTCAGGCATGGGAATGAGAGTGGGAAAATTCAGCCACCCCTCAGAACTAACCTCCTACCCTGCTTTAGGATGCCTATAAAACATTGAGCATAAGTAGTTGACCTCAATTTTGAATCCAGATGGCAAAATAGTAACTTCATTCATTCATTTTATTATTGGGGCACAGATGGAGCTTCAGTCTCAACTGAAAAAAGTGAAACTGACTATTCTTGTCCTTGTGAGTACACACAGCACAGCACAGCACAACGAAACTGGATCTCTGCATTTAACCCATGCACAAACACACACCGTGCAGCAGAGGGCAGCTATGAAAGCGCCCGGGGAGCAGTGACGGGGACGGTACCATGCTCAAGGTTACCTCAGGGCAACCTACTGGTAAAAGGTTTGAACTCACAATCTTCCGATTCTGTGGCCAACTCCCTAACCACTAGGCCACCGCTGCCCACTGCGCAATGTTTCAGTAGGAACACAGAATAAACTGACATTCACATTTAGATATGTGCATCAGTGGTGGGAAGTTCAGTGAGCATCATGTTCAAGCATTAGTGGAATATGCCAGAGCAGCGGTTCCTCAGTCCAAGGCAAGACATGATCTTAACCCAGCTGAACATCTATGGGAGAGTTTTGTTGGCTCCATTAACATAACTGAAACACAAACTGAGGGAATATCTTTTTGAAGAAACAAGCACTATCCTTCCTGCTCCAGTAGGATCTCAAGACTCAACCTCACTAAAACACTGTAGGGTGCTTTTGCTTTTCTTTGATCTATATGTAAAAGAGAATGTATAGAGATCACAATTTAGTTTAGTTTAGCACTGGGTTAGCATTAGTTTGAGGACAGAATCTTGATGATGTATTTCTGATACCTGGTCATCCAACATTTCTTCTTAAATCAATGCTAATCAAGGCCTGGCACTAGATGTTGGATATTGCTTTGAGGATTTGATTGTGTCCAACCATGAGCACATTAGTGAGCTTGAGGACTGATACTGGATTAGCTCTGGTTCACAAACTCCTCTCCATCTCATCCCAAAGAGGTCCATCACAGTTTCACGATCCACAGCGCGGCTGGTTCAGACTGTCCCTGATCAGGTTATAGTTATAACTTGTTATACAGGTTATAGCTGTGTGTGTGCATTTGCTTAAAGCTAAGTCCACTAATTAGAAGAGCTGTGTGTTTAAGACATAAACATATAGTGTATTAGAGCTCCCTGCCCATGCTGACACTGAGTATTTATTAGCCTCCTGGTTTCTTTTTGTTATTAAAATAGAGAATCAATAAGCCAAACTCTCCATTTTTCAGTATTGATTCGTGGTGATGGGATGAGAAGTAAAGGGGGATTTAGGAAGTAATGGCAGTAAATTCAGAGAGACAGAGAGAGAGGGAGGATGGCCGTGGGCTTTGGGACAGCCTGTTTTATTTTGTTCTCACAGCCAGAGCTCAATTTTACGGTGCATTATCTGTGATTTAATTGAGCTAATCCCTCTGTCCATTACAGGTTCAAAGGCAGCCAAGCCTGAGAGAGAGAGAGAGAGAGAGAGAGAGAGAGAGAGAGAGAGAGAGAGAGAGATCAAGAACATGAGGGAGGAAGAAAAAGAGAATAGTAGGAAAGGATAGAGACAGAATGCAGGAAGGAAGGAATGGAGAAAGGAAAAGAGTTTGGATCAGAAAGGACAGATAGAGACAAAGGGATATAAAAAGAAAGGAGGGAAAAGAAAGTGGGAGAGATTAAGGAAGGTAAGGTGAGAGAGAGAGAGAGAGAGAGAGAGAGAGAGAGAGAGAGAAATATTGTGAGGCAGAAAAAAGAGGAAAGCAGAGAGAGAGTGGTGGATGACAAGAAAAAGACAGAGAAAGTGGGACTGACAAAGAGAGACAGAAAAAAGGCAGAAACAGAAAGAACAAACAGAATGCAAAAGTGGGGAAAACAGCTGAAAATGAAGGAGAGGATGAATAGGGAAAATGAGGCAGAAGGAGAGAAGGAGGAGTGTAGAATTTGTGTTAATGATCCACAGGCGGTCTGGGCCAGACAATGTTCATACAATATTGATCCATGCTGCTTTAGAAATACCACACGTACTGGCCTTCTCTCTGCTCTCCTCACATCTGCTCATATTCCTCCACTCCAGCTCTACAAGTAACCCTGCTGCTGGACAACCTGCAGAAAAACTAAACCTTGGTGATACTGATCCAATAAAACATCATAATAGTAATTGCCTAAAATAACTTTACAAATGTAATATGATTCCTAAAGGTAGTTGGCCAAACAGAAAGTACATTAGCAGAAAGTATATCCAGCTTTTCCTTTTTTTACACACATCTGACCTGCCTGGACCTCACAGAGAAACAGCACAGACAGGACGCCAGGACACTCCCACAACGAAGCGCAAAACCCAGGTATCATCACCTTTTCGTTCCACATTACTAATCTGTCTATGTTTTCTAGGGTAAGGGACATGTTTCATTTGGAAATTACAAAGCACTCATGTACAGCACTGTGCAAAAGTCCTGATGGCCCCTACATGATGACCACCCCCCAGTGGGTAGTTCGAAGCAGGGGTTCAATGGGAGTTCAATGGGACTACATGCAAATATGCTGTCTGCTCATTTCACATGCTACAATATTGGGTAGCATTACAACTTTACATTTACAACTTTTTTTCAAACATCGCCATGGTAATATATATGTCTAAGAGCGTCACCTAAGAGGAGGGAGCCTTAAAGACATAGGAGAACTCTTAACACACCATTTCAGATTGAAGATCTGAAGATTGAAAAACAAGAAAAGATGTATAGTATAGGAAAACTTCTTTTTATGAATCCCTTTTGCTTCTTAAAAGCATGTAAATGTATTTTAGGAGACATCAAGAATAAAATGATTCAGAGGACCATAACACCAGCTCTTATTGTGGCTGTTGACACTTCTGGCTCTTTTCCTTCAGTTGAGAACCTTCCTCAAAAAAAGACTTCAACTACATCCCAGTTTGGTAAATGTCACATTGCCCCCTAGTGGCCTGGAGGTCTGCAGGAGTGTGAAAATTTAAGCCTAACTCTAGCTTACATCTGTGTCTTCAAAACCTGACTTGACCTGAATGGCACTGCTTAATTCAGTCTAGTGTGTTTGCCTGAGGAAGCATCCAAACCCCCAGTCTGCTCTGCGTAGGACAGGTGATGCCCACTATGCTGCCTTGAGACCCTAAAAAAAGACTGAATGGGGTCTGTACCCTGGATGGAGCTCCAGGGCACACACAACACAACACTGCACTCCTTCATTTCAGTACAAAAACAGCCTCAACAGCAGGGGTCACCTTGAAGAGCCTGCTACTGCCAGAGTGTAATGCATGGCTGCTTCAGCAGCATCAACGTTAGCAAAAACTCAAGCCCACGCCAGTGAAAAATCAATTAAATCAGCCAGGCAAAACTCTTTCCACCCGCTTTTTTTTTTTTTTTTTTAAACCACCCATCAAATCTTTTATTTATTTATTTAAATCTTGCATTACCTTCCTTTGGCACAGATACCCTGCAGACATGGCTGATGTAGATGTACGGGTGAAGTGAAAGTGACTATTTGTCATTGTGAAACATGGCACAGCACACAATGAAACAACAAAATGGAACCTCTGCTTTTCACTCGTACAAACTGCAGCAGGGGTCAGCTATTTAAAGTGCTCAGGGAGTAGCAGTGAAGGGGATAGTATCTTGCTCAAGGGTATTTCTGGGAAAGCTATTGGTCTGGGATTCAAACCAATGACCTTCGGATGCTGGGGCCGATTCCCTAACCACTAGGCCACCACTGTCCCTTGAAGGACAGCATAGAGCTGTTTATAGTCTTTAGTCAACCTGATCCATACAATATATACAGCATTAATTGACAGCAGTGGTCAAGGTCATGGTTCCAAATCCCAGACCAGTAGGTTGCTCTGAGGTACCCCCTCACTGTTCCCTGGATGCTGCCCCCTGGAGCACGGTGTGTATGGGTAAAAGGATGTTGCATTTCATTGTGGTTCACTGTGTGATGTGCTGTGCTCCAAAATGACAATAAGGCACATTCATGTCCACTGCATATTGGCTACATTATCCTTGTAGCTCTGGGTAAAATTGGACTGTGAGTCTTCAAATCACCTCAACAAATGTATGGGACATCTTGCATTAGGCACAGCAGATCACTGCTAAAAAACTAAGATACCTGAACATCTCTCAGAGCCCTTTGCCATCTTTTGAAGATTTTCTTTAGCCTTTGAGCTGGCTGCTGAAGCAGCCCACATTTCCACCAGTTTGGAGAGAGACTGACTTAATCAGGGATGTAGCAGCTGAGAATAGCGAGGTGCACTGTCCTACAAATTAACCTTCATGTTAAATAATACAAAATGAGGCTGATTATCAGGTCATTATAGAGAAAATACAGCAGATGTAGATGATTTTTTATTGTTCTTCGGTATATAATCTATATGTAGTGCATGTGTATTTATAAATACGCTCAGCTTGATTCATTGATCAACTGAATGGATTTATTTAATATATACCTGTGGAGACCCATCTGAGCCACCATTCTCCCTGGTTTTCCTCGCTAGTCTCTTTTTCTTTTTGTGCAGTGGCTTAGATTCCAGGATCATCTCCTCCAGCTCAAACGTCGGGTCACAGTTTAGTCTCCGCTTCTACAGGTTGCATAAACAAAAACAAAACAAAGCTATTACTGTTCAGCCAGTTGGTTGGCATAATGACACTGTAAATGTTACTTTGTTTGGTGACTTATGAGTTATGAGCATCATGGGCATCATCAGCACTGTAACCCTGAGCAACAGCACAGTTTAGACCAGTTATAGACTTCAAATGGTTCCAGTTTATAAGTAGATATTCTATTATGAAGATTCTGTCAAGGAACAAATATACAATAAAGATAAAGAAAATTTTTTTAATGATATTTTACGATGTCTGTGTCTTGTCACTTTAACAAATTAACAAGAGCACAGACTCAATTCTGCTGTCCCAGAATGTGAATCAGATGTTTCTAATTATGCTAATTATGTAAAAAAAATGTATGAGGAAAAAAATAGCAGCTTTAGGTTTCTCAGGGTTAAATCAAGCCTCAAATAAGATATTGTCTGTTCTGGACACTTACATTAGGGGTGAACCCTGGTGGGACCTGTTTATTAAGCACAGCGTCCCAATTGACGTCAGACAGGTAGTCCATGTCCTGCAGCTCAGAGAGGCAGGAGAGTCGCTTTTGAGTGTCGATACACAGCAACTGCAAAAAAAATGTAAAAATCATATATGCGCTAATCAAAAGATTGAATGTTCTTAATCCTCTAAACCCATCCATCCATTATTTGAGCCCCTTTTCTTAAACATGGTCTCAGGAAGTGCTGAAGACTGTTCCAGCACTAATAGGGTGAAAGGTATGTCAACAAGTTAGGTCAGGACAGGAACAGGATTTATTTTCTGACTGTTGACATTGCAATCTGAAAAAAAAAATGTTATAGTGAGTTTAACAAGCAGGGCAGCTAGTGATAAACATTAAATGTGACAAGGATAATCATCAATAGTGCTACAAACTATTTATAGTTTTGTTCATTTGTGTCAGCATTTCTCACAGCCTAACTGTTCTGAAATACCCCGTTTTAGAAAAAGAAAAAAATCACCTTATCTGTGATTTTCTTATCCCTTACCCTGAGACATCATTTTTGTTGTTCATGTTCATGTTGTTCTTGTATGAAATAGGCTGCAGTGTTGCTAAAATACTGCATTCTGTTCAACATTTTTCTGTTCTGTTAAAAGGCTCAAGTTGACCAGTTATAATCTTCTAAATAGGGTTGTACATTTTACAGAGGCAGGGGGGCTGATTTACTCCCTAGACATTCATTGTTTCCATGTGTCATTATCCCAGAATGACCATCAAGTAGCCATGTCAGCATTTGGATTTGGTTTACATAAGCTTCCATCACTGCTTATTTACATTACCCTTGTAATGCAGGGTAAAATAGTGTGGAGCAAATGAGATGTTTGGAAATACTATTGCATTAATAGAAATAAGTTTTACCCTTCTAAACAGAGACTTGATCTCTGCAGACCATGCAGCTGGGTAGTAGGGGTGGACTTTATGGAAGGACTGCAGGATCTCACTGGCTGGTGTGGTGGAGCGCATTATGTAAGGCCTCTGCAAGAAAAGAGAACAGGCAGTGAATGTAGCCCGACAACCATAATTAATGTTAGGAATTTTAATGAAATGCATGTTGTGCATTTTTATATCAGAAAAGAGCTGTAATGAGATGTTGAATCCAGCATAATTCAAACACTGATTGCACGGTTATAGGTCAATGCGACATTTTCAGATGATTCTAAACATTTTTATAACTTCCAGAGTTGGATTCAGTTCCTTTATATTCTCACCAACCTACAGACAAATTTTGATTCTCTCGATCAGGACCTTCCTGGTCCCAACAGGCTTTCATGTGCCTTTCAGCGAAAGTGCTTCTGACTGGCCACTCTGTCACACAGGCCTGATTGGTGGAGGGGAACACTCATGGTTATCCTTCTGTAAGAATTTCCACAAAGAACCTCTGGACCTCTTTCAGAGTGGCCGTTGGGGGTTCTTGGCTAGCTGTATGATCAAGTTCCCTTCAATCCTGGTTTCTCATTTGTGTGGCTGGGCAGATCTATGAAGGCTGTTCTCTCTTTCATCTTCTTCCATTGTATCCTGATCCAGATCTATGTCTTGACAAAATCCTGTCTCATCTGTCTGCAGACAAGTCTCTCTACCTCAGGTCTTGGTTTTTTCCTTTGACATACATTTGTATAGTCAGATGCCTTTCTTAATTATTTCCAATAAAATAAGTTTGGCACAGTTATACTCCATTCAAGCAGTAGAAGAATTTCAAGTATTATTGATAGAAGCAATTGTAGGGTAAATAAAAGGGGTATGAATAATTATGTAAATGTAATACTTTTATTGAAAATAAAGAATAAAGAAAGGGTCGGATGTCCTTCATTAAAATGACCAACTAAATGAAACTATAAAAGATATTCAAATTAGGCAAGAAAAATACATGACACTGGCCCTTTCACGTTTTCCCACTTTTCACATCTTCTGGGTTAACTTCATGTCTCATCCACAGTAACACACGAGAAGACACGGGAAGTCTCACCTGTCCTCTGAGCAGCTCATATGCAGTTATGCCCAAAGACCACCAGTCTACTGCAAACGAGTAGCCTGGATGAGTTCCTTCAAATGGCTGGAAAAGCTCTGGAGCTGCAAAGGCACCAAAACATTTGACAGGACATGAAGTTTGTGTGCAAGGAATAAAAAAGTCTGTTGTTTTTTTTCGCTGCTGCTATTTCAGTCTCAAATGGACTTTTTCCTGTCAGCTTGGGATCCACATTCATCTTCATTCATAAAATAAACATTCGATTTTCTCAGCTCACTGCCTTCACTCTTTCTTTCTGTCACCACAATTACACCCTAACATCTTCCACTTGGAGTAATGACGTTAGACATGATGGTCTGTTGGAAGCCTATTCATACCATAATTCTGTATCATTTATTTATGTGTAATTCATTTATAAACTTTAGTTTATACAGTACTGTGCAAAAGTCTTTAGCACCCCTCATTTCTTTATATTTTCCTGCGGAATCACCTTAAAATCTTACTCGATGCCTGTCAAACTCTCTTATCTGTGGCAAGCTGAGTAGAAAATGAAAAGAATGGATTGATATGTAGATCACTGTATGGCTTAACCAACAGAAAACAAATAAATAAAACTGCTCAGGTACAGGGACTGCACTGAAGATGTCCTTCAGGAAGCCTGGAGAGCTGTTCCTCCACAATACATTAACAATACAAGAAAGACTTTTTATGAAGCAAAAGATGAAGAAATAATGGGTGGCATAAGACCTATGTGCAGTGTTAACTATATGTAAATGTCACTGTTTCACTGTAGCTAATGTGAACTTATTTTCACTTCTGCATAAATATCAGAAACCGCAAATGACATACCATTACAATTATCTTTAGACCGATCAGCATGGGTGAATTCTGAGGTCAATCATCATGACTTTTGAATCAACATTTAGTGTAAAGTGTATATGAAGTGTAAATGAATTTGAACATATTCTGAATGGTCTTACCCATATATGGCTTGGTCCCAGCAATGGAAGTAGCCTTCAAATCATCCTTTACAATAGCAGCAATGTTAAAGTCTGTCAGATGAGCATGGCCTGGTAGTAAACAATAAAAACACAACAAAATTCACTATCAATCTGCTTAAATTGAGGGTTCATTTAGAACAGTGGTCATAAATGTTTGTAAATGAGCATTTAACTGTTAAAAAATCATGGAAAATCTACACTCCAGCACATATTTTTATCACAGGATAAAACACCGCTTTTAATGCTACTATTTCTGGTGAGCAGCCAAGAACAGCTGGTTCGGCTATACAGTGTCTTTAGTTTTCAACATCTGTGACAGACACATTGAATTCATTGTAACTTAGAGAGAAAGTTTTCTGCAAGTTAAAATATTAGTTTGGGATGTTTTTACTGAAAACACTGTTGTACCCCTGAATAAGGAACCATAACAGACGGAAAACTCAAGCTTATTAATTATATTATGCGCTGGGTGAAGAGCTCCCCTTTCTAGAACTGAGCAGAACATATCAACTTCTTACAGCTCTCCAGAAGCCCTACAAATCAAAAGCAAAATCTGTCACATAAATTCTTCTGAACAGAAAATAGTGGTGGAAGACAGTTTCACAGCTCCCTCTAAGAAAAGTTGGAAGAACCTCACCAACCCTCACATTACTAGATGGCTACTTAGTGCATCAACAGAAGTGAATACTGTTTATTAGAACTTCTGTCTCAGGTGTGTCTCCCTATATCAGTGCTAATCCCAGTACTGGGGCAGCAATAGCATGTTGTTACTAGAACTAGACCCCATGATTGGAAGGTTGTGGCTTCCCAGACCAGTAGGTTACCCTGAGGTAACCTTGAACAAGTTACTGTCCTTAACACTGCTCCCTGGGCACTGGATATATGGCTGCCTGCTGATGGACTGTGTGTGTTTATGGGTTATATACAAGGAAGGCATTTCATTCACTGTGTGCTGTGGGTTCACAATGACAAGTCACTTTAACTTTCACTTTTGACTGTCAATATGCTGAAGTGTTTGTCCTGAAAAGCAGAATCTGTGTCTAAGTATTGTAACAATAATGATCTTTCTACTCTTTTGTAAACGTCCTTTTTCTGACTTGTACTAAAATGCAGTCAGCTCATAAATAAACAGTGTAAATCACCTAATTGATCCTGATTGCACACTGCAGAATAAAAGTGTGCACAACATAAATCTGGGTAATCTATAATTAGTGTAAAATATAAAATATTAACAATGTGTGGACATGCAGCTGTTTAGTGCTAAACATTAAATACACTCCTGCTGTTTTTAAGCATAGAGTGTGTTTTCTGTGGAAAGAGCCACAGAGAGGAGCTGGTATGTTATCTGGAGATGTAGGGCAGAATAGCTGTTAATGGGGGTATGCAGGGTGACATTGTGAGCACCAGCCAACAGCATTCACCTTACTGCATCACCTAAGAGTGTGAGGGAACTAGAGCAGAGACAGTGGGAGTGTGTGTGTGTGAGGATGTTGTGTTGGTGTGAATGCTAAGCAGGGACAGTGAAGCAAACACACGCGCACACACACACACACACACCATTTCTTTATGCTCTGTTCTTTTGTCCTTTATCTCTCCTTCCTCTCTCAATTTCAGCTTCTCTCCTAATTCATCCCCTGCATCTCGCTCCCCCGTTCTATTGTTTTCTCATCCGCTTCTGTCTCTCTGTTTCCCATCTATCTGACTTTTTTTTCTTCCTCTGTCTCCCATTTTTTTTGTTGTTCTTTATGTCCCGTCTTCCTGCTCGCTCTCACACACTCTCTCTCTCTCTCTGAACAGTGGTGTGTTCTGTCATTCCGGTTGGTGGTGAGGGCTGTGGGGTGTTAATGTGTTTTCAGTCTCTGGAGAGTTAAAGCAGTAAACTCACTCAGCGGTGGAGAATTGCCCTCCATACGCCAACTTAGTGTGAGTCAGCACTTTCTGCAGCTCCGCCCACCATGCCTCACAGGTTAATGAGAGGAATAAAGGATGTGTGTGTGTGTGTGTGTGTGTGTGTGTGTGTGAGAGAGAGAAGACTAAGCAAATTTGACTGTATCATCATAAAATTTAAAGACCAACAATTTTATTTTATGATTAATTTGACCATTTTTTTATTTAAAGTGTCCATGTTTTACATTTCTCTTAACACTGGTTTAGAAGTGTAGGTTGTATTATCTTCCAAAAACAGCCATAAATCATTTTTACGGTCCATTTTACTTATTTTTCTTTCCTATTTACTTTAAAGAAGCTGTTGTTGCCTTTATGACTGGTGCCAGTATTATAATCATGGTATTTAAAGGTCCACCACTCTGACTGAATGCCCACTTTGATTGAATGCTGCCTTTGTGGACAAAAAACCTTCCTTATAACCTCACCAACTTCTGTGCAGCATTACTGGGAAAGACGTCTGGGATTGCAATGGGTTTATCCAGTTCTTTAGGCACGTCAACAGCATGCAAACAGGAACAGACCATAACTTACAGGAAAACCTGCCACATTATGTTTTGGAACTAATGTTTGATTGGAGCAAATGTTTGCTCGGTGATTCTTTAGTGTGAAGCACTTCTGCATACTGATTGACTGCATCACGTCTCATTGTCATTATGATAATTGAACTTCAGATTCTTTTTGTCTCCCTTGCTGCCCAAAAGAAGCTTCCATAGAAAATTCATGACTTGCAGTTGCTTTGAAACTCTTGCCGCTTCCGCCGTTGAAGTATTTCAACACAACCACATAAGTCAAGCTTATTAAGCAGAAAATGTACACAGTTTTACTCTCATATCAAATGTAGCTTATCAGTCCCGCCCATATCATCCCAGTCATTTCATTGAATAGGACAAAAGAACTTACAAATTTCAGGACTAAGGTTGACTTAATAGCACAGTTTTTAGCTGTGTGACCTCTGTCCATGTTTACAGGGAAGCATGCGAAGATGATGCAACCATGGTGGGTCTGATCAGCGGTGGAGACGAGGCTGCTTTCAGAGAGGAGATAGAACAGCTGATGAACTGGTGCAGAACCAACAACCTGTCTCTGAACGTCGACAAGACTAAAGAGATGGTTGTTGACTTCAGGACCACGTCGGGACCATGCTCCACTTATTATCAACACCTCACCTGTGGAGATGGTCCAGAGCACCAAGCTTCTTGGTGTTCACATAACCGACAACCTCACGTGGACTCTCAACACCAACTCCATCACTAAGAAAGCCCAGCAGCGTCTCTACTTCCTACGTAGACTGAGGAAAGCCCATCTCCCACCTTCCATCCTCACCATCTTCTACAGAGGAACTATCGAGAGCATCCTGAGCGGCTGCATTACTGCCTGGTACGGGAACTGCAACGTCTTAGACCGCAAGTCCCTACAACGGGTAGTGAGAACAGCTGAGAAGATCATCGGGGTCTCTCTGCCCTCTGTACAGGACTTTTTCACCACTCGCTGCATCCGCAAAGCAACCAGCATTGTGGATGATCCCTCCCACCCATCCCACACTCTCTTCTCCCTCCTGCCATCCGGGAAAAGGTTCTGCAGCATACGGGCCTCCACTTCCAGGATGGGAAATAGTTTCTTCCCCCTGGCCATCAGACTCTTAAACCGCTAATGTCTCCTCATTCCGTCTTCTAATTCCATCATTATCTATTTATTTATTTCTTGTTGCATTTGCACTTTAACAATAACACTGTTCCGCCACACTGTTACACTGCCAATCAACCTGGGCTGCTTTGTTCTATGACACTGCGTCCCTCTTACGGATGAATGTACTGTCTGCTGTGCTGTCTGTTGTTGTCTGTTGTCTGCACTTGTTGCTCTGTCTTGTGTATTATGTTGTGTCTTCTGTTGTCTTGAGTCTTGTGTGTAGCACCAGGGTCCTGGAGGAAATGATTTCATTTCATGTACTGTGTATATGGCTGAAATGACAATAAAATCCTACTTGACTTGACTTGATACAGTGTGAGAAACCACATGAATGTGAAAGTGACTATTCTTGTCATTGCGAGGTCACAGCACAGCACACAGTGAACCACAGCCCAGTTATGGGGACTGTACCTTGCTCAAGGGTACCTCAGGGCAACCTACTGGCAAGGGGTTTGAACCCACAATCTTCCGATTCTGTGGCCAACTCCCTAACCACTAGGCCACCCCTGCATGAACAAGACTCTGACTACTTCATGCAAAAAAATACAACCAAGTGGGTCCTCTGTGAGTGAGATCCTCTGTGAGTGTGTCTGCAAGCTTTTCTCTTCTCCTACATTCATTTTTCATATTCCTCTCTACATTAGGCAGGGAAATGAAGCCATATTTTATGAAGCTGTCAGACCTGTGACTCCAGCAGAGCAGCTGATGGCAGAGGGTGACCCTCAGAGACAAACTACTTCACCTTCACTTATTACTAAACCATAACCCAGGTGAAAAGAATGATCAACACCTATTTCGTACTGTAGCATTGCAATAACTTGCAAAGCTGTTCATTTAACATGATTTCCCAGAAGCCTGGAGTCAGCGATACTATTCTCCAAAAGCCGGAAACCCATTTGGGTGGCCAGGTGGTGTTTCAAGTCCCCAGGCTGTGTATAAATATATTTCAGCAAATCAAGTTTTGTACCATGTGCTATTAGGCTGGACAAGTGATCCAGTATGAATCTGAGGTGGATATCATTCTATAGAGTGACAGAAATCTGCAGTATGTAGTTTATTACAGGCTGATTAATAATTATGGAATGATTTTAATCCAGTATGAATGCAAACTATGTAGTTTCTGCACTGACAGTAATAGTAATTAATGAGTTATATCGAAGCTTCAAGGAACTAGAGTCTTCCTTTCCAGACGCAATTCATACTAACATATATGTTTAGAATCTGGATTTTCAACATACATTCTAATTTGTTCGCCCTGTGAGAGCTGGGATAGGCTCCAACACTGTGGCTAAGAAAATGAGACGATTGACAAAACCCATTTATGTAAATTATTTCTCAGTTGCTCATTAAAACAATAAGAAATTCTGTTGAAATTCAAATTAATCTGCATTAAGTATTAGCAGCAATTAAAAAGGCAAATACAGTCTGACATGCAGGTTGGTTATTTCCATCATCATATCATCACCATGCATGGAGAAAGGATAGAGAAAGAGAGAGAGAGAGAGAGAGAGAGAGAGATAGACTGGACGAGAGAGCTACAGAGTGAGAGGCTGGAGGAGAACCTTTCACTCAGCCCTCAGCCACCTGTGTGTGTGTGTGTGTGTGTGTTGTGTGTGTTTGTAGGGGAAAGATCACTCTCTCTACATTAATATTATTCTATTTCTTTCCCATTATCATACTGATGAAGAATTATGAACTTATTTCCTTTCCTATTTGTATTTGTTTCTGAAAGCATCTGCAAGAAAATGCAGCTAAATCTTCCTCCCTCCATACACAACTTTCACCACCCTGAAGAATTAATAAGTGATAAGTAAAAATGCATGAAAGTAGGTCTGGGTCACACAACGGCCATGATTATCTATTTTTTATATCAGTCGCACAATGCAAAAATTTTTTTAATAAAATGATCCATCGTTCCTCAATCCAGTATCAGCACCAAAGGCTTGGAGAGTTACTATGTGCTACTTTAGTTCACTAAGAGCTGATGTTTGTGTTTAACTCAAGTAACTTGTCACACTGGCACCTTATGTCTCCAGATGTGCCTCATTAATCTAAAGTATATAGAGCTCAGTGAGTCAGGGCACAGCAGTCGGCCATTATTCGTCGTGTGTATCATTGTGGCATATGTTTCATGGTCTGTGTGAGTACTGTGTTGGGTTTATGTTTGCGTGTTACACCTTTTATGTTTAATAAAACCCCTTTCTATAATCCTGACTTCTCACCCCATCAATCCCACCACAAAACGCTTTAAAAGTGAGAATGCACATAAACAATATCAAATCATGACAAACACCAGAATGTTCATGAAATCACTCAGATCTACTTTTTAGAAGTGATATTGAACTCTTAAGCTTTGGGGGGATTTTGGTGGCTTTTGTTGAACTGAGTTAATAAGAGCAGGATGTTGATGGTGCTTTAGCTGTAGGTCTCACCGTGTTCGTCCAGTAGGATGTTGTCCGGTTTGATATCTCTGTCCCAACACAAAGAACAACTCCGTTAGAAAACGCATGAGGTATTTAAAAACTAGATTTTGAACATTCAATACATACCATGTTTGTGTTATTGTGTTTGTGTATAAACTTTGGCAAAACTGTAGACTGTGCAGTTTTGTTGGATTTTTAGTAAGAAATAAATTTCCTTTTTTGCTGTTTTTAGCATTTTTTGGACTGAGAAAGAAAAGACAACATCTACACAAATGCACAGATAATTCATAACTAACAATGCAATTTAGAAAATTCAACAGCAAAGCAAAATGACAATGATAGCTTAAGATGTCTAAGGGTTGAGCATGAAAAGAGTCTGAAAAAGCTCACACTACGTCAGTTTGGAATGAAATATAACTAGGAGAGTGTCTCTAGGGAAAAAGAGCATCATCAGCTCAGATGGCAAGCACAAGCAAAAGAAACAGACAGAAAAGAAGCTACACAAGCTGAAAATTTGACACGTGTCAGACACAGTTTGTTGTGTTGTATTGTCTGTCAAGTCTTGATTCTACAGTGACATGATGGACCAAATGGGGTCTAAAATACCCAACCCTGGATATAAGCAAAACCTATCAGAAAGAAGGCCTTAAAAAGTAAAATTAATAGCCATAACATAATTTGTTTTAAAACCAATATGCATACGTAAGAAGCAATTTAGTACTTTTATTTGATGGTAACTACTCCCTTCATTTCAACACATATCTGTACTTTGTACTCATTACATTTTTATAACAGACTCCTTACTTTAGTTTTAATGTATTCCAGTATAAGCATTTCTTTAAATGTAACACTTTCTGCATTTTGCACTGTTCCCAACATCAAGACAGAATTCATTCTAAATAAAAACATTCAGTTCACGCTGTCTCCATGAATGCAGATCATGCACAACAGACAGTACAAGATAAAAGTCATAGAAGACATATAATACAAACACGCTGGACAAGCCAAAGTTAAAAGAAACTTGAGGGAGATTCAACTTGACCACCGATCCTCAAGTCTGATGCGCATGACAGGAGAATTAGTAGGGACATGGATTAATGTGAAGCAGTGAAGTTAATGTTCATTATTTTCAGTAAATTATTTTTATCGGAATTGAAGTTTGAAACTTTTGAGTTTATATTTGCAGAAAATCAACATTTAATTGCACGGGTGCAGCTGGTGGCAAACGTTAACACAATCAATATCTACAAATGATATCTGGTCAATTGAATCTGCTGCTGGTGGGGACTAAGATTTTGGTCAGTGCTCTGCTGATAAACATCCAATACCTGGTTTGCAGTCATCTATCCACTCTCCTAATAAATGCAGCAATAATTTCAATATGCTAGATTGCACTAGAACATAAATGGTCAATGACAGACTAAACAATAACCTCAGCTCATTAAAACCAGAGAACTTTGAAAGGACAAAAACAAAATGTACTGCTACAACACCAGTTGGTAAAACCCAGACAAAAGCTAGCAGCTTGAGTGAACATGGCAAGGATGCCCAGCGAGTTAGCAACAAAAAGGCCAATGCAATAAAATGAATTCACGCTCAGATTCAGTACTTTATAGTCACCAAAAGATTAGAAAATTTGCTTTGGCATGCTCAAGTGACAACATAGAACAATTAAAACATGTACTGATACGTTTGTACAAAGTCGCATTAAAATTTCTAAGTTAAAACGTAAATCCCAGTTATAAGGAAGGCAAAACAGAGAATCAAATGATCTTGAGAGTTAGTTTGTTTTTCATGTGGCTTTGAGTGAAGCAGGTCCTACCCTGAGTCAACAGATCAGATTAAAATTCAATACTACTGAATAATGCAGGGATTCTGGTCAGTCCATGACTCAACAGATCAGAGGTCATTTGACTGAAAGTGTGATGGTCAGCGTTAGGTGGTCGTGCGGGTATCACTTTGAATGCTTTCTCTAGAAATACAACTACCCAACAGGACCTGTTTATTCAAAATGAGACATTTCTATGGAAATGTAACTTATGCAGGCAGTTAAACCGTTAATGCAGTTAAAGCAGTCATAAAGCGGACTGATCTTTGATGAGGTTCATCCATATTTATAATATATAATAATATTATCACAAAAACTGAATGCTAGATGTAATATTACACATTAAGTCACATGGTGTCTGAAACCACATCCTTAAGTTCACCTTTATGAAGAAATTGATTTAGTTTGATGATATGTTGACAGAAATGATTCGGATATCATTCTCTTCTAGTTATAGCAATGTTGACCTGCATTTTCTAAGGTTGGTTGATTGACACTTGACACTTGGTTGATTGATACTGAGTTTCATAATCATGACCAAATAAGAATTTCTGAATTTTGTAGAAAGAAATTCAGGGATGCAATTTACTTCATGTTGTATAAATGTGTATGTGAAAGACAAACTGATTGAATCTTAAAAAAAAACGTTTGTTAAAGCTCTAAAGTGCCTTGAATAAAGCCCAGAAATTAGCGGTGTCAATTTGAAGAGCCTGGGTAGAAGCAACCTCTGTGACAGAAGTCAAACAGGGCCCAAAACCACCTTTACATGTGATTTGTCTTATTTGCATCATAACCTACCTCATGAAAAGTCACTCCTGGCACCTAGCTAACTTGAAAGCCGCAGCTAGTGCCAGGGTTATTAATAAAGCTATGCATTTGAAAAATGGAAAAATTATATATTTTTTTAATTATATTTTTAATTGTGAATATTTAGCTTTCCATGATTTCAACTGAGCCCTTAAAGAGCCGTCAAAATGAGACAGCGTAGTCTGAACGCAGCCTTTGGAGGATGCAGCCCCTGACCTCAGACACGGCTACTGTCCACATTTTCAGAAACCCTTTGTAGCTCCACCTCGCTGGTGTACATTTGGATGATGTTCCTAAGATGATAAAACAAGGATGTAGTGACTGCTCTGACAGGATTGTCAAAGCTGAGATAAGAGTCCGTGGTTATTTAAAGGTTCTTTAGATTTTCCAGAAAAGCAGTTAGTCTGTGCATCTCGTTAGTATTTACAAATAAAGTAATCCCTGTTTTATCTTTATTTAACTGCAGAAAGATCTGTCTCATCCAATTAGTGATGTTCTCAAGGCATTTACAAAATTACTTTGGAGTTACTTTGGAGAAAGGAAAAGGTAAAAATGGTCCACTTAGCTATTGTAAACCCATCTCAGTCCTAATTGACATCCACATAAGCAGTTCTGATGAAAAAAATATCTCCTTGCCTGTTGCTGGGTCACCTGTTCAGAGAAGGAAGAACCAATTGGTGTAGTCTTTGAATTATTAGCATATGAATGCTAGGCCTTGGCCAGTGGTGTCAAAGCTTGTGGCGTTGCTGTGAGACTCTCAGATTCAGGTGTGTGTGAAGAAAGGTCAAACATGCTGCAGCTAATTAGATGGCATTTGCCTCCAACTCGTCTGGACGGATGAGTGGGTTGCTGGGGAGCAGCAGAAGGGTAAACTAGCCTGAACTGATGCTCATGCAAAAGTTTTGGTTCCTTATTGAAATAATGATTATGAAATGAAAACTTCAATAAATTTCAGAAAATCAATAATTGTGTCCACTTCAAAAACTCCTTGTGAAATCAGAGGCCCCTACACAACTGGAGCAAAACTTTAAATGGTTTGATTCTGTCTTTTATATACTACCCTTTTCTATTTGGATCATTTTGGTCAAAAATAAATGGCGTTATCAAAGTGTCGATAATGGTAAAATGAAAAGTTTTAAAATATTAACGATAAATACATTAACACATTAAATTACATTAACCTATTTAATTAAATGCAGGGACACGTGTTTTCCAACGATTTGGGGCCTTTAAAGTGATCTTTCCTCACAAATATACACAGTTTGTCCAAAAGTCTCCAGAGACACTTTTTAGTTAACTCCTACAATAAAGCAACAAAACAAAATCTGTGGGTGGGTCTAAACTTCTGTATTTACTACAAAATCTGGTAAATACTGAATATTAAGATACATTAAAGAGAAAAGTCATGAAAAGTTAGTAGGGTAAGCAATAACTGCCCAAGTGCACAAAGTGAAACTGTGATGCAGAAGTCATTCATAGAGGATAAACTGATAAAAACTGATTAAGCCTCATTCACAAGCTCTTTCGGAAACTGTAAGTATTCCAAGTGATGTGGCTGTCTATACAGGATCTCTCACATATGAATGCCAGAGCAAGCATTGTTGCAGAGAAGCTTCCAACTATGCCACTAAACACATTAGTCCTACTCTCTTCCTGCAATGTTAGTGTTAATTATCTATTCATACAGCATTATAATCAATTCTTAGTAATCACTAACAAAAGTAGCCATCTTTAGAAACAGTGGCCATCAAAGCTCAAGTTAGAAATGTGCAGAGGTGACCAGCAATTTGTGTAAAAAAAGAAGAAAAGTTTACATGATGTGAAGTGAAAGTGACTAATTGTCAATTTGAAACAGCTCAGCACACAGTAAACCACAATGAAGTGTTTTAGGGAGTTGGTAACAGGATCAGAAGGGTTAGAGTCCCAGACCGATAGGCTGTCCTGAGGTATTCTAGAACAAGGCACCGTCCCCATCACTGCTCATTCCCAGATTTCTTGAGTAATGCAATGGCATGGCAACAAGGGGTTCTCCCAAGCCTTTCTATCGATTTGGTGGCTAGAGT
This sequence comes from Hepsetus odoe, assembly GCA_017165825.1. Classification (NCBI taxonomy): domain Eukaryota; kingdom Metazoa; phylum Chordata; class Actinopteri; order Characiformes; family Hepsetidae; genus Hepsetus; species Hepsetus odoe. Next base: position 17,455,785 of record CM029381.1, on the reverse strand, counting down.
AAGCACAGGGGGTGGAGAGGGGTTTGCATCGTGCTGTTCAAACTCATCTACAAGCTGGGTGTGTTCCAACAAGATGCCTCTTGAATGTGACTAAGAGCTGGTGAAGCACGTTGGGCTTTTAAAAAATGAATGTGCGAATGTCATTGAACAGATTATGGAAAGGTCTCTGTGCTCCTGAAAGCTTTATAAAATGCTCATTAAAATTCTACACTGCTGAATAATACACAGTCATTTCAGCAGGAGAACCTGCCCTGTCTGAACTGAATCATGTGCAATTACTTTGTGCGCTCTTGCATATTTGGCCTATTCATCAGCAGGAGTTACAGCAAAAGCAGCAAGATGGTGTAATGTTTGTGTGAACAGTCGTTTCACGCTGCTTTCTTTCTTCCTGTTTGTTCTCAACTCTTTAAAATGATTTGTCAACCATGTCTACCTATACTGTGTCTTTCTCCTTATTTGTTTAGCTCTTTCTGTCATTTTTTGGTCTGTAATTTAAATCTGTTTTCCGTTCAAAACACTCACACACTCACTTAGTCTATAGTTTTTTCAACAAGCAACACATTTCTCCAAATGGCTATAAAGGGTCTCATGTATTAAGTGTAAACTTATTTAGACCCTCTCTTTGCAATTAGTCGGTAACAGAGGGATTTCTTTTCTGGCATTCCTCAGACAGACACTGCTGAACATGACTCATGCAAACTCCTCCGTGCAGAAATATTAAATATAATTTGGTACCTTGGCTCGAGTCACTCAGGAATATAGGTAAGCTGGCAATGACTGCCAAGTATGTGATTATGATGGACAGATGACACTCACTTAGCCTCAGTAATCTGAACAGAGTTGAACAGGATAATGGATAAGATGAGAAATTGAATCTCTTAGACCTGCTGGCAGCTGAGTGGTGCTGCATGGTGACAAAATAGCATGAAGCACTGCACCATCTAATCTCGTTCCACTGTTTAAAACTGTGGACTCACCATCACTTCACCTGATTGGTAGGCAAAGAAATGATGACTTGAGCTCTAGGGCACAAAAATACAGCTGCTGCAAACATATGGTCTATAGTCATTCCACACTGTTCTTATTGGTACATAGTTTGCTGGTAAGATTTGGAAGACATCCATATACGTGTCTGCTGGGAAGGTTGATTTAGTGTCCACTGTTGCTATACATTTACACCGTCGTAAAAAAGGATTTCTATTCATTGCATTAAGTTTTGCAAGTTTTGTTCTCAAAAGAAAGCCCCCGGCAAGGGTTCTTTAAAAGAGAACATTCAAAAACAACTTTGGTTTCTTAAAGAACCTTATCTGTGAACCTTTGAATGTGAAGAACCTTCATTATGACATTGTGAGAGTAGTTTGGACATGTACAGAGGAGAAATGAGGAATATATACCGGAGAAAAATGTTCAGGATGGAGCTGCCAGAAAAAGGGTGAAGAGTGAGGGCAAAGAGGAGGTTTATGGATGATGTAATGAAGTGGTCTGTGTGAAAAAGGAAGATGCAGAGGATAGGAAGAAATGGAAACAGATGATCTGCTATGGTGACCCCTAAATGGGAGCAGCTGAAAGAAAAAGAAGAAACAACCTCTTTGTTGAGCTATGAACAGGAAGAGCCTTCATAATTTAAATGTTAGGGTTTTTCCAAGAATCATTAGATCAAGTGGAAATTTCATAATTTACTACTGATTTACAAAAATGGTTCTCTTTAGAACACTGGTTTTTCTATGGCAACGGCAAATTTCTAAATTTTGTAAAATACAGTAACATAAGTGTGGACATGATTACCAAGCTGACATTTGACATTTTATTAGACTTAAAAAATGTAATATTGGACATTAAGGACCGCATTGTACAGCATTCAGAGAGTACACCGACCTTGTTCAACTTTGCTGGAGTAAAACTCATTCAGACAGTAGCCCTTGTTTTTTTACTAACATGAACATTAGTAGATAAGGCTTTAAACAGCTTCTGAAATGGGTGCTCCCGCCACCACCATCACTCATAAATAATACAGAGCAGCACGCAATATTGTCCACTGCATGGCCATACGATACAGAGTGCTATCGTCCACTCCCTCACTCTGTCCTCCTCTGCTTGCCTCTCTACTGTCTCTGCTAACCTGATCTCCCTGCTCTTCTCCTGCTCCACTAGTTTAACAACCTATTACCTGCTTCTAATGGCCTCATTACATCACATATCCTGATGGGGGCTGAAACTGAGCCGTCCCTCTGCTCACCTGATACCCATCTACAGGCTGAGAGAGGGGACAGATGGAGGGTGACCCAAAAGCCCTTTGGGAGCTGCTCTCATGGGCCAAGAGCTCTGTTTGTGATAATGTTGGGAAGATTCAGAATCTCTACATTTTGAAATTCCACTTCTACTCACAGCCTCACCAACCCTGTGGCAGAATGGGATACGTCACAGTAGGGGTGGGCAATTGATGGTGTGTTATTATTCTCGTGATACGTTTTACTGAGTTTCTCCTGGGTGTCATCAGGCAGGCTTGCAGAGGTCGAGATGCTCCCCATCTTACTACTGTTTAATAATAATAATAATCCTTTATTTATAATCCCACGAATGGGAAATTTGCTCTCTGCATTTCACCCATGTGCGGCAGTGGGCTGCTATTGAAAGCACCCGGGGAGCAGTGATGGGGACGGCACCTTGCTCAAGGGTACCTCAGGGCAACCTACTGAGAAGGGGTTCGAACCCCCGATCCTCAGATCATGTGGCTGACGCCCTAACCACTAGGCCACCGCTGCCCTAAATTAATTAATAAATTATAATTATAATTAATAAATTAAAATAAATTAATCTGCTTTTAAAAACAATGAACAAATAAATAAAAAAATAAATAAAACAATGCGAAAAATAAAAAAAACGAATAACTCTTAAGGTAAGGATAGTTAACATCTGTCTGTTATAAAGTGGGGTAAGTATTTTTGCTTCGTTTTGTATTGAAGCTGTTTATTCAGCTGTTTTTATTAGCTTACGGCTATTCAAATATTTAGCAAGAACAAAAAGAGCTCAAGAACTATTTTTGTAATTGTTCTTTTTCATTTTCTTCTTATTATTGTTGTTGCTCACTCTAATATAATATATTATGTATTATTATTTTTATTATTATTATTATTAATAAAAAAGATAAGAATTGTATTAAAACAACAAAATCCATATTTTAGATCCATATTATATAGAATTTAATGAAATTATTTTTTGGATGGATGTATGGATGGATGGCTGGAAGGGGCAGTGGTAGCCTAGTGGTTAGGGCATCGGCCACGTGATCGGCGGATCGGGGGTTCGAACCCCTTCCCAATGGGTTGCCCTGAGGTTCCCTTGAGCAAGGTGCCGTCCCCGTCACGCTCCTCCCTGTGATGGGCTGGCAACCTGTCCAGGGTGCGTCCCCCGTCCTCGCCCTGTGTGTGCTGGGTTGGACACCAGCACTCCCCCGCGACCCCGTTTGGGACAAGCGGCAGGAAATGGATGGATGGATTTATTTCTATATAGAATATTTCTTGAACTTTTCTCAAAAATCTCAAACTAAACTGTAGAAAAAAACAAAAACTAGAACAAAAATGTGCCCATCTATATTAAAAAAAAAACATCTTTCTCCAAAAAGAAAAGCAAAGTGAGATCCTGCTGCACTCCATTTCATTGCTTCAGAGCAATAAAATATCAGCGCCTACGTTCAATCTGCTCCACCAACTCTTTGGTATTCATAAGGGATGTTAACAGACAGAGAGGCATGATGGAGGGAGTCAGAGCTGGACGTCCTGTATGGCAATGAGGGTCCGCTGTGGGAACAAAATTCAACAAACAAGCTGGAGCCTCCAGGCTAACTTTAACTATAATAACTGATGCATTATTGATGATGTCCTTAAACCTGGATGCAAATAAAGACAAAGCCCTGAAAAAGTTAAATGAGTGAGCAATGCTATTTTAAAAATATACATATGTATAAATATCTGAAGGGAAAAGTTTTAGGTCAGGTCATGTAAAGCAGTGACATGTCTAAAAAAAAAAAAACTGTAGCGTCCATCTTCATTCAGGTAGCCCAGGCTATGGAATGTTTTCTTTGTTGGTTTGCATGTCTGGGGGAGCTAAATTGCTGTGGGCTGAAGAGGTGGATTTACAGTATTGCGCAAAAATCATCCCTCATTTCTTCATATTTTGCTTCCAAGGAGTCAAACTTTCTTGTATTTTTAACGTATTGTTGAGAACTTCCTGAAGAATAAAGTGTTTGGCTCTCATTTTCACTGCAGTCCTTGTACCTGAGCAGTTTCAGAGGCAGCAGAAGAGGGGGGATCATCTACACAGTGACTGGAACAAAAAGCAGACAACATCCAATGAAGAGCATTTGTAATGTTCATCAAGAAGACTGGAGAGCTATTCCTGAAGACGACTTAAAGAAATGACAAGAAAACTCGCCTAAGAGAGTAAGAGAAAATATCCATTTTAAAACTGGTTATAATTCTACAAACTCTCTTTGCATGTTTCAATAAATCACTGTGCCTCTGGTCTCATTTTCCAACAAAATACAGAGCAATGAGGGATGGTTTAAGACTCGTGCACATTACTTTATGTAAATGCATTGGTTTTCCTACAGAATGAATTCACTCGGTTAAACCTGCTTGTGGGCCAAAGAAGTTTTACTGGTTGGTAGTGTGGGCTGCAAGCTTCCAAAAGGATAGCCTCTCAAAATTCACTTGACTATACAGTCAAATAATCAACATAATAAACAATAAAAAAAACATTTGTAGTCGTGAAGAATGAAAATAGGAGCTATTTTACACTAAAAGAAAAAGAAAAGAAAAAGCTAGCTATGTAAATGACTTCACTCATGCATATTGCCTGTAAAGTAAGTAAAGTAAATTAGCTTAACTTATACATAATTTACTTTTTTACAAATAATTATCAACACAGTGATACTTTTCAATTAAAGTTACAATGCATAAGAGAGTTTTTCAGACGTTTTGCACCTTTTTATTTCAGACTGGTTACAGTTCAGTCTGTTACACAATACTCGTCTTTGATCTTTGTCTTTCTCACATGGAAAAGATTTGCAACTACCAATGGTTTTCCTAGGTAACCAGGGATTGAGTGAACTCAACGATACAGGTAACCATGAAACGAACAATCACTATGAAAGAGATCCAGAGTTTCTTTGTGGAGTAGGGAGAACCCTAAAGAAAGACAGCCATCAGTGCAGCACTCCACCAATCAAGCCTGTATGGGAAAAAGGCCATTCAGAGGCCATTCCTCATGAAAAGGCACGACAGCCCCCTGGGCATTTGCCAAAAATTACCTGAACGGCTCTCAGGCCATGGGTTTATGCGATTCTGGCAGGAAAAATTGGAGAAAAGAAAGGTATGCCAAGTTTGTAGGATCATTCCCAAGAAAACTTTATGTTGTTACTGCTGCCAAAGGTGCTTTAGTAAGTGAAGGGTTTGAATACTTATGCAAATTGGATATTCATAAGAAAATGTGAAAAAGTGCCTAAACACTTTCAGTATGCACTGTAAATCTGTTAACTGTATGCTCTAAGAGGGTATTGCTGTTGGCTCTAGCAGTACCAACAATGTCCACTGGGGGCATGAATCACAGAGGAAAACCACTGGTTTAGAGTAATAATATCATAATCATAATTGAACACTGCGTTATAACATTGACGTTATCATGCCATAGACATGTCAGTAGGGGCAACAGTGGACTTGTGGTTAGCGACTGGGTTCCAGGATTGAAAGGTCATGGATTTGAATCCCAGACCAGTAGGTTACCCTGAGATACCCTTGAGCAAGTTACCGTTCCCATCAATGCTTCCCTGGCGTGAATGTATGGCTGATGCTGCACCGTGGTGAGTTAAATGCAGAGGATGCATTTCGTTGTGGTTCACTTCACTGAATGGATGTGTCACTATATAACAAATTCAAATTTCTAAAGCATGCAAGATGTCCCCAGACCTGAGGTGCAAAATTATTTTCCCACTGATGCCTGTTTGTCTCCTTATGATATCATTTGCCGAACATGACTAAGGCAACTTTTGGGGTTGTATTTCTCTAAAACACTTTCAATAGACAATGCTGACTGGGGCCGGGACAAAAATGCTGCATCGTGGAAAAACAAAACTGTCGAGCAGACGGAGACGGAGCATGTGGTTGGAGTTGTCACCATTCTGCATAAACTAACCTTTCCCCAGTGACAGGGGAGGAAAACACACACACACACACTCACACACACACCAACACCAACACACAGAAACAAAACCCAACAAGGCCTCAGGCCTGTGTGTGTACAGTTGTATGTGCATTCTCCTTTCTCAAGGAAAAACACACATCAACAGCAGCAGCTTCTCCTTGATGCAGATGTTGGAGCTGCACTTTTCAGTGTGCTCTGACAGACAGGTTAGATTTTTTTTTTTCCATTTAGCTTCACTGTGTGATTCAGAATAGGGTTGCTGTTCTCTCTGCTTTTATTTATGTAAACCTTATAGGTCTAGACACATTGCATTCATTGCTAAACTGTTAAAACGTAATGATAATATAAGCGATCAGCGATGTAATAGGACATAACCTCCTAACTTACACTGTAAGCATGGAATCACTTCTCATAGGCTTTCTAAGCCTTTTGCAATTGGCAGCCCATAGGCCCATCAAAAAACAGGCAATGAGAAATTTAATGTTCCTCCACTGCAAACGGAAGTGTTACACCAGTTAGATGCTGCTGAAACTTTATTACAGCTCTTCACAGTTACAGGCCTTTCATCCACCCATATATATATTACACACTAGTAAAGTGTAAATATATATTTGTTTCTTCTGAACTCAACTCAACTTTAAAAAGCAGTCTTCTTCCATCCATTATCTGAACCAATTATCCTGACCAGGGCCGTGGGGTGCTGGGTAAAAGCAGGAGAAACACTTGTGTTGGCTGTGTGGCTGTGTGTTTTTAGTGCTCCCATTCAATATTATTCAAACCATGTCAAATGTTTCCATGATCCCAATTCATTCAGAGCAATATCAGACCACCATGCAAACAGTTAGTGACTCTGACCGCTTGAAGGGCAGAGCAGTTTTCTACCTACATATGGAGAGTGTCTCTGAAGAGCATGTTAATTGAGCAGCACAGTGGCGTTAATAATTGAAATCTGTTGTGTGCAAAAAGCAGGTGGCATCATGTTTTAGCAGAACAGAAACAACAGAACTGTGGGAAACTCGAGGGACTCCTGATCCCGGATGAGACAGTTTAATCAGGGCTTTTTTTTAAAGGCTCTGGTTATCTGTTTCTTCAAGCAGTCCATCAGTTATGAATCTGAACTTCATCAGTTGCAGCACCTGGACTTGGCAGAACAGAGAATGAATGTAGCCATGAAAGGTCTAGGATGCTACTGTCCTGCTCCGATATACTTATTTTAATGTAAAGCTGTATGCAAATGTTTGGGTTCCCCTATAATGACAACTCATTAAAATGGAACACACAATTTGCTAAGCAATTACAGGTTGTTTGCAGATTTTAAACATACTGGGGGATAGTGAAACATAAAATGCCTGGGCAAAAAAAATTTTAATTTTTAATTCTTTAATTTTTTAACCTGTTAATTCTTTTCACAGAGAAGATCAGTTATAAAGGGGAGACACCTTGGTGTTTTGGGTAGTGCTGTTTCCTCACAGCAAGAAGGTTCTGGGTTTGATTCCCAGCCTGGGTTCTTTCTGTGCAGAGTTTGCATGTTCCCAGAGACATGCAGGTCAGGAGATGTTAAATTGTCCCTGAGTGTGATTATAATGTGTTTGTGCATACGTCCTGCAATGGACAGCTGACCTGTCCAGGGTGTAAGGATAGTCTTCAGAAACCCAATGACCCTAGTCACGATAATCTGTTAACATAACGGATGGATGGATGGATGGATGATCAGCAGCATAAGCAGAGTGATTTAAAAGCTGTTCAAACTTTAACATCTATACTGAAATGACTTATTCACTTTTAAAATCTGGATGTGAATATGGACAATAGAAAAAACGAGGGCCAAAAGATTAATATTTCCTCTTTTACGCAGAAACACAAGGGTGACATTGATTGAAAGTATAAAATGTGAACTTTCCACAAAATATCTTCACGTATTTTAATGAAATAGATGAGAGATCATTTTAAAATAATAAAACTTTACTGTATGATAGTGCTCATGAGGCTACAAGGTATCTACATCAACCTATTACGACACAGTAATACTTTTCAGAATTAACCCTTATAAATGTTTGTGTATGTTTATCACAGCTGTCATAAAAAATTAGAATGAAGCTTTATGAATGCTACCAAAATTGATTAAAAAGGGAAAGCATCTCTAGGTGTAATAATTGCTGGGGACCTGCTGGGGAGGGTTCAGCTCTGAGAGGACGTCCACACACACATGGTTGGGCCCCATATGGCAGGGTAATTGGACTGTGCCCCTTTTTCAAGACCAGTTCAGTGGAGGCAACCAATTTACATACAGATGAGGCAAGAATTAGAATCTCTCCAGCTTTCCATTCATCCAATTCAAATGATGAGTGTGATGTTGATTTTAAAACAGAAACTGCATCAGCACCTGAATGCAACTGCTAAGAAATTCATAGGCTCACAGATATGCGGATGCTACTTTACATGCATGCTAGTCTGGTCTCCCATAAGAGGCAACAGCTTTTCTCTTGCACTGAAAAATGGAATCATTCTGTCCCAAAAGTTAACATTTCAGAATTTGCTATTCCTTTCGGTTTATCGTTTTGTCTGAGCATTTTCCCTGGATTTCTCTGCTTCTGCTTCACTCTGTTTCTTGCCCTTTTTCCTGTTTTTCCTATTTTTCCTAAATTACGAATACTAAACAATACACATTTTCCAAGGATTAAAAAGTTTTATTATCATTTTTAAACTTTAAAACAGAGACAACTCTGGAAACAGACAGACACATTCCAAACACGTGCTGTCAGAACAAAGGTTTTGGAAAAAGTTTTTGTAAGTAGTTTTCAAAGTTGGCATGCTTGGGCAGTGCAAGTAGTATCTAAGTGTGAGACTGATGACAGCAGACAGAGAAGAGCACTCTGCTGGGCCTGCTGAACACCAGGATGGAGCTGCTGATGTGAGTAAAGTGGGTAAAAATGACTTTTAAAAGCTTGTAAAAGCTTTTTCAGTGTATGTTTTCAACTTTAAAAGAAACTGAGGCACCAATACTCTCTTGGACATGATATCCATTAGAGGCATACAATATTGTAACTCTTATTGTTTATGGTGAGAACCGTTACTGTGAAAAATATATAAAATATATGCATATTACTCAGGACATCATTGATACTCTAGAACTGTAAACAGCTAAATGAATCCTAACACTGATTTAGACCAATCATAGAGGCAAATGTTTATTTTGAATCATTCATTTTTGCCAGTTATTTGCCCTCCTAGTTCTTCATAGGCTAACTTTTGGTTTCGTAATGGTGGCTCTGCTGCTTTACTGATAAGCTTGTCTGATCAGCCCCACAGGTGAAATACAAACTGTCTTGTAAAATTATTTGCAAATGTCATGATTTAATAGTCCATACTGGTACTCAAAAGTGGAAAGATTTGAAAATATTCTGTACCAGTATGCAAACTGATCATTTAAATGCCAAACGGACGTTAAGTTTAAGTTAAGCAAAAACACATTTAACACAACAAGCCCAAGAAATCACTTTGCCTAAAATCCAAGTCTTGGTTGCGTGTGTAGGATAAGTCCAGCACCTTGTGTATAGATCCTTTATCCTGATCACTTAATGCAGCATCATTAATTATTTTTTAAGTATGTAGCCACTCTGAAATTGACCAAAATAAACCATCAGTTTTGTTTAATGCCACCTGGCCTCAATGTTTTTCCTTTAACTGCTCAAAAACTGTGTTTTAATGTTCATGATAATGATGGCCATGGAGGATAAATATTCTTAACAAAATTGTCTTTTCTTTTGAATAAAATAGAAAAATGCAGGCTGATTTGCATGTTTCATTCTGGCTGACTAGAGATGCATTTCACAAACATTTGAGAACACATGTGAATAAAATCTGAGCAGGACTCAGTCCAGATACCATTCATACGAAGTGTGCAAGTGTAAGCCTGATCATGGCACACCATGTTTCTGTTGCTTTAATTCATGTGACATGACATATGAAAGCCTGCAGTATGAAAATATAAAGAAAGCAGGAATAAATCAAAAGTGATTCTAGGGCAGAAAGCAAACAGTTGTCAAGGAGATGCTTATTTTTTTTTAATCTGCAGCCAAAACAAAACATAAAACGCATAAAAAAATTAATAAATGTTAAAGGACCATCTTTTTTTCCCCATTTGTTGTGGCTTCAGTAAGAAATATTGTATATGAAATTCCATCCATCATTCTTTTCAGTGATTATAATTCATGCCCTGAACAGAGACCTGCACCACAGGCAGTGCTTTTACCTGTGGATGATGTGCCTGTTGCGTAGGTAATGCAGTGCCAGGGCCAGTTCACAGATGTAGAGTTTGATGGTGCTTTCAGAAAAATGGACGTTCTGCTGCAGATGGTAGCGCAGGTCACCTCCCAGCAGCAAGTCCACCACCATAAACATGTCCTCTTCATCCTGGAATGAGTACCTGGACCAGGAAGATGCAGAGGGACAGACAGAGTTAAACATAATGCTTCATAAACATGATACATTTGCTGCATTTAGCAGAGTGATTTCCATGTCCTGATTACAGGGACAGTCCCCCTGGAGCAACTCAGGGTTAAGGGTCTTGCTCAGGGACCCAGTGGTGATAGCGCCAGAGGTGGGACTCGAACATTTGATCCATAGGTCTTTAGCCAAGTATCCTACCAGTAGACCACCGCCACCCCTAAGATGCACTTAAAAGGCGTAAAGTACATGGCAACAAGTGGCAGATTGGATGTTATGTGCATATTCTCACTGAGGGATGCATTTCTGAGAACCATCAAATTTCTGAAAAAGAACATTTCTTCACAATCAAATTATACCTGCATTTTTCTTTTTTCAGCCATATTCCCAATTCCCAGTAACTGGTTATATATATTAGATTTTAAACTAAAACTGAGCTGGAAAGTGTCTTTAAAGAACAATATAATATTTAGATTTAAATATGTTCTAAAAGAAATACATGCACAAGTTAAATACTTGTTTTTCTAATATGCAGTCATCTCATTTTTTCCCAAAATGTCCAAAATTTTCTTGAATCAGTTAAAAACCGAGAAAAATATTATATTATTATTAAATATTAAATATTTTTTACATTTTTTTTTAGATATTTTGCAGTAGTTGCCCCCTTCATCAGCAGATCAACTTCAGCAAGTCATCCATTTTGCTCTGCCCTGAAGAGTCACTGCTCAAATCAGTATTGATTTTACGTACTAGATCTTGGAGTCTCCTTCAGTTTGTCATACCTGAACAACAAGATTATATAACACATTGCACAAACCATTTAAAAGTGCTCTTATTCATTCAGTGAAAATATCAAGGTCAGCTTTTCTTCAAGCAGCGGCTTCCAGTGACGTTCACCAAGGCCCACCATCTCCCAATGCTGTCGATGAGCAACACAACAACAGCTTCAATCTTCTTTTAACAAGAGCGGGAACGAAAGATTGACTGAGTGCAAAAATAAGCTGAGCTTTATGGACGACCTTCAGTAAAGAAGCTCAAAGATGCGTGAGTTGAGATGGACTCAGCGGATGCCCGAATGTGTGTTTAGAGAAAGAGCTGAACAGATTGGTGAAATATCTGTCTATCTATGTGTCAAAACGTCCTTGTTGTTTATATATCTGTGAGCGTGTGTGTATTTTATACTTTTGAGGCAGTTTTTGGTGCAAATTGAATTATTCTGACCATGTTTCATGTACTTTATGGACATTAAGTTATATGTTTGTGTTTTGACCTAGACTGGTTTAGAAGTCTTGATTCTTTTAAACTGTAGCCCTCGCTAACGGCTCACTTTCCCCCACTTGAAGGTGAGTGTAGAGATAAGAAGCCGGAATCTGTTAGCTTTTCTGAGCATGAACTGTAAATTCTACAGAGAGCATCAGGGACATCAGTGCTCTGCAGATTAATGGACCAAAGCTTCCCAAAGGAAGACATCTCTTTTGGTAGAAGAGAGTGGAAGATGAGCCCATCGAACAAATGCTGCAGGATAGGGTCTCAATGGCAACATTCATCAGGAAGACAGCAGGGGAATGAGGCTGGCCCCGTTATGGCTTTTACATACCAAATATTGTTTACTTGCAATATTGTCCATATATTCCTATGTGTCAGTGTACATTATGTTAGCACTCGGGAGATGTTTCCCACCATATTAAACCTTCCAAACACTCAAAGTTATTCGAGCCACTGCAGTTCAGTTTCAATTACTCTCACAGGCAACTCAAACTCTGTCAGTCCATGATGTCTTTGCTGTTGGCCTGACAACACAGCTAGTCCAGATCCACTGCTTTTATCAAATGCACGGCATTTATCATCTACAGCAGCTTAAACTGCACATTCAAGAGTGTGTGTGATGTGTGTGATGACGCAAATTTGTCATTTGTATTTTTCTACAATATTTTTATTACAAAGAAGACGTTTTTTGCAATTTGCCCATTGATATTATTTTATTTGTCTAATAGGGCTGTGCAGTTAAAATAATAATCCACTAACTGAATTTGTCTTAGTTGATCCAACCAGAAAGATTTAATTCAGTGTATTTTATGTTTTAAATGTAACTGCTATTTAAAAATAAAATTGTATGCTTTTATTACCTTCAGAAATTCAGCATCAGTTTCATCAGATGATGATTTCAAAGTGATGATGATTTCAGAGTGAACACAGTCTCCACTATAGAATGAATAAATGCATTATACCTTGTTTCGTGTAAATGACCAAAATACTTTATTGTCTATATCTAATCTAATAGTTTTTCCAGTCCCGCATGTGCATACAGTGTATTTTTTTTTTTTTATATTGGTGACACCATTTCAGCATGATCGGCTCTGCGCTCCATGTGATGGAGATAAATAACTAAATAGCACTAAATAATGAAAACCTCTCAGAGTCAAAGCAAGCCATCAAGAGTTCTGCTCACTTTCATATTTAATAAGACATGTTTTATGACGGTTTCATTATTCAAGAATAAAGTTTTTGTGTTATGTGTCTGAAGATGACCATCTGCTTATATTATCCATGATGCAAGCTGGAGTGTTTGCCTTTAAAGCAATAATCCTGATATAAATCAGCTCTGTGCGGTTTGGTGTCCAAAGTTTCTTTAGTTTTCCAAAAAAAAGTGAGCAGGCATAAGCAGCTATTAAAAGGTAAGGATATCCCACCATTAGCGTGGTGTTAACAGACAGCCCAGCTCAGCGTGTGAGACGTCACTCAGCAGGACGGATTCTTTGGAGCGTTATCTTCGTTCAAAGGAAAATTTCACATCTAAGCATGAGCGCCCACAGCTGTGTAGCTTGGAGGGCTTTGATGGCTCTGAAACTCTGAGAGCACTTTTCCTGCCGCAAAGATTCCCTCTGATGTCTGATAAACACACTCCACTTCACCAGGGCTCGTAGTGTGTGAGCTGCCAGAAGAGTTTAGCCAGAGAGGTGACATTATTTGTTTTCTTTCTCTCTCTCTCTCTCTCTCTCTCCAGTTCTGTTATCTTTCTTCTTTCTGTTTCTCCACTTCCAATGCTTCTATTTTTTGTTTTTTCTTTTTATCTTTCTTTCTCTCTCTCCCCCCTCTGTCTTGCACTCTGTCCTTTCAGACTCATTAATTTCCCTTTTCGTTCATTCCTCCTTCTTTCTTTCTCACTCTTTACTTATATGCTTAAGTAATCTATACATATGTGTATATTCACCCACATGCGCTCTCTCTCTCTCTCTCTCTCTCTCTCTCTCTCTCGCACACACGTGTGCGCTCTCTCCGTCCTCACCATTTTGCTTTCTCTGCCTCTTCTTTACACTCACTGTCTGTTTTATTTTCAGGATCTTAAAAGGGATTCAATTGCATTTTTAAAAATAAATCTAAACACAGTACTCTACAACATTACAAAGACAAGGATTTGGAGTGTTTGTTCATAAAATTGTAATATCTTATGAACATTTATTTTCAGAGCCGTCAGCTGATAAAACACCTTTGAGAGCAAAGTATAGAAACCGTCAAAGAGTGAGCATGTTATATAGATCATATGAACAGTCAGCGATTCCAACTCTGCACAACTGCCACTCTTATTCTCATACCCCCGAGATTTCTACTTAAAGAGGCGAAAATCTACCTATAGAGGATAACTGGAACTTTTCACTTTACTTTTTTTTTTTTTACAGGATAAATCCGTGCTGGACGGTGTAATCTGCCAAAAGCAGTAAAGTTACTAATAAAACATCAGCATCAGCAGTTTGCTTACTGAAGACTAAAAGTCAAAATCATGGCAGTAGCTGGAAATAACTGGCTTTATCAAGATCATAACAACAGAAAAGAGGTTGGATTTCCAGCTAGAACACTCATTGATTTGAAGGGTTAAAATAAAGGAACTTCAAAAGAATTGTATCAACTAAAATTTGTTTTATCTAAAGTGCTCTCTGAGTCAATGTGGCTTCAGTGTTGGTCTCAGAACTACTAGTAGAAAAGTGTGTAAAGTCCCTGTCAAACCATGGTCATTTTTTTGGGGCAGTGGTAGCCTAGTGGTTAGGGAGTTGGCCACAGGATCGGAAGATTGTGGGTTCAAACCCCTTGCCAGTAGGTTGCCCTGAGGTACCCTTGAGCAAGTTACCGTCCCCACCATAGCTGCCCACTGCTGCACGGTGTTTGCATGGGTTAAATGCAGAGGTCAAGTTTCGTTGTGGTTCACTGTGTGCTGTGACCTCGCAATGACAAGAATAGTCACTTTCACTTTTCTGTGATTTGCTCAGTCCAAAAGACACCACTTTTATGGAACTTCTACAGAAAGCATTTTTTAGAAGTTTATCCAAAGAAATGAGCTGTAAAAGTAAAAAATGCAGAAGTCTTAGAAACATTGGGTTACATTATTCAGACCATATCTCCCAGTCAGAGACAACAGTTCTCTTACCAAATCACACGCAGAGACTCCCACTGGTTTACACAATGACAGGACCGAACATGAGGGATGGCAGAGTCTTCTCTCATTTCAGAAAATAGAGAGGATCAAAGACTGACTGCTGCTGGAGCTGCTCATGCTGTCTGCCACTGGTTGCCTAGTTTCCCTTTACAAAGTCCTCGCTCGCTATCGGTTTCCTAATTAGACAGAAGCGCTCCAGGCTCATTTAGGAAACACAAGGAAAACTGCCTCGGGATCTGTCCGATCACAGTAAACAAAGCCGATAAGAGGAGTTTCTGCGTAAACATCTGGACCCATGACAACAGGTATCTCAGGAGATTCGTGCGTGATCTGAAGCAGCTCAAGTTTCCAAAAACAAGGCCACATTAGAGCTCAGTTCAACTCCAATATTATTTCAAAATGACCTTCTGGAAGAATCAGCCCGATTAGATGGGTATTACATGATGATGCTCACTCACTCATTTTCATAGCTGCTTATCCTAATTAGGGTTGTAGGGGGTGCTAGAGTCTTTCAGAACAAAAGGAAGGGAAACACCCTGAACAGGTCGCCAGTCCATTGCAGGGAAGACACACAAACACACTCACACCTACGGGCAATTTAGCATCTCCAGTCCGCCTGACGTGCATGTCTTTAGGTGGTGAGAGGAAAGCAGAGCTCCCAGAGGAAACCCACGGAGACACGGGTGAGACTCTGAGTAAGATTCACATATACTAACATATATTTCTGAGCCTGTTTTCGTCTAGCATCAACATTTTTTATTGAGCAGATCAGGTTCGGATCAGTTTCCAGTCATCGGATCTTGTTTAGATTTCACTTGACCACAGGAAAAGCCAGGTGAGAACACACACAGGACTAAATTACGGATCACTGAGAGATGGATCTTTGTTTCTACATCACATTCCATGCTGGAAATAAAATAAAAATCATATCTCATCCAGACCACCGGGTCTAAACAGTCTCTTCTTGTTTGTATTTTGGCCAAAGCATATTAGAGTCTTTTAAAGACTTTTTCAGTTTTTTATAGCTTAGTTAAGTCTGTTTTAACTTTTATTAACCTTATTAATGATCAAAAAAGATTGACAGCTAAAATAAAGAAATATATATATTTTCCCTGAGCACTAGTTTAATGCTACAGCAAAATGTCTACTTAATCTACTTTAGCACAGAATAACTTTAACAACATAATATTCAAGGTGCAGCTCATTTAGCACCACATACTAAAGGAGAGTGTGACTGTAGACCTACGTCAAATTCTGACCTTGTAATTTTTTTTCCTCTTTTCGTGACTGAATCACCCATGCCATTGTCTGTGATAACACAAATCCTGCTTAAATAACTCCTAACTGAGGAAACCTTTATTGGGTCAAATCTAATCAAGCAAAAGCTGTAGGTGAACTGTTGGCTTTAAAACGCTCACTGCCTTTTTATGTTATATGCTAGACATTTATGTTATAAATGCCAAAAAACTCCTTTTCTAACCCAGTTTTCACTTTAAACTGTTGAAAAAAATGACAGCATAATTTCCGGTGACTCATAGATGGACTTCCAGAGAACAAGGGGCAGTAAATAAAGGACATTAGACACAGGAAAGCATTAGCCAAGGGAAAGAACACAAACTGATGGGTTCAGCAGCCAATTAGCAAATTGCTTTAAAATGTTTTTCAATTTGGGCAATCACCCAAACCACGCCCCAACACACACACACACACACACACACACACACACACACACACACACACACACTTTCCACACGCTTCCCATTTTTATAGTGGCACTGCAAAACCCTCCAAAGTGTAATCTTGACATTAAGACTTCCTACATAGTATATATATATATATATATATATATATATATATATATATATATATATATATATATATATATATATACACACACACACACAAGAACCAAAAGTGGCTCTTCAAAGGTGATACTCTCATTTATTTTTAAGGTTGCTGAAAAAAAAGAAAAACATCTTTGTCACATAACCAGTAGGTCTACAGAAGGTTTTTATTTTTTCAGCCTGATTTAACCTCTGCTCAGTGTTACACGTCCATAAACCTCCTATTTGTCCTTCCTCTTCTCTTCTTACCTGGCAGCTCCATCTTCAACATCCTCCTCCTAATATAATCCTTGTCTCTCCTCTGTACATGTCCAAACCAACGCAATCTCACTTCTCTGAATTTGTCTCCAAACCATCCAGCTTGAGCTGTCCCACTAATAAAATCACTCTTAATCCTGTCCATCCACACTTCCAGTGCAAATCCAAGCATCCTTATATAAAGCATCGGCATTAATATGACTTTAATTAAGACCTATAAAGGTAATTTCTTTTTACATATTTGTTCAGAAAGAAGCATGTCTACAGCATCAAAATGTTAGTTTCCAGTCTAATTTCCCCTCTACCTGTTTTATATTTTAAGGCTTAACTGCAGGACCTTCAGTAGGTTGTGGTAAATTACCATCATGAGTTTTGCATACTAAATTACTGATGCTTTTTGGATTCATCTCACACAAGCATACCAGAGCAGCGTTGATGCTGAAAACGTGACCCAGCCAGGCCGAGCCGGGGAACAGAAGGAAAAAATGAAGTGTCTCCATGTGGATTTCCCTCTGTAAACTGACTGACAGACTTAATTAGAAGGGGTCCAATGCTTCCTCAGCTGCTTCTAGTAAAATGGGGGGCCAAATTACACCTCAGTGCTGAGAAGGCACAAGGTGGGCGAGGTTTTTTCAAACCCCAGCACCTCCACACAATCGATCCTCATTTGGACCACTGGACTGCTAAGCTGGCATGAATGCTTGCATGTAGTTGTTCACCTGGAAAGCTGCTGTTATAAACAGTCGCAGCAAAAGCAGGGTGTCGTTTTACAGCTGTCCTCACTCGCTGCTCACTGAAATGTTCAAGTGAAAACTGAATACTGGTTCGGCCCATATTGACTGGACTAAATCTTTAGTTTAGGAGGAAACTCCAGTCTGGCAGAACTGAAAAGCTATACACTGCTAAGTTCAGGCAGTTCTATTTGAAGCTGCTTGTTAGTCTGTGGTCTAACAGTAACAGGTATGCCAACTAATCCAGCAGTAGTTTTAGTACATTTTAAAGAAATGTCATCAATCTACTAAACCTTCAGCTACTGTGCTTCATTAAAGTATTAATTCTGACTATCTGCATTATTTTCTGTGTCTGGCTTCATCACAGCATGTAGGAAAACACCGAGTGATATCTTGTATTTAAAAGTATTGTATATTGTTTCCTGTGGTCCAACTGATAAAATGTTTAACAGAGATTATTTTACAAATCCTTTGTATCTCCTAAAATGAAACAAGCCGATTCTGTGCCTTTAAGACTAATAGATGTAAATGAGCTTTCTTCTGATTGGACACCCTGCATATTGCCTCACTATTTCATGAACAGGTGGGCTAAAGTGCTGTTTCTGATAAAGAGGAGTGTGAATATAAGTTGTTTTTTGTATAATAAATTGGAATTTTTTTGGATTATAAATTTCATTCTGGGGTTGGGAAGTGAGAAGTACATTTTGGAACTATGTGTTTTGAATTTGAAAGTGAAACCTCTGCATTTAACCCATGCACACTCAAACACTTTGCAGCAGTGGGCAGCTATTGAAAGTGCCCGGGGAGCAGTGTTGGGGACGGCACCTTGCTCAAGGGTACCTCAGGGCAACCTATTGGGAAGGGGTTCGAACCCCCGATCCTCCGATCATGTGGCCAACGCCCTAACCACGAGGCCACCGCTGCCCAAATTTCAGCTCTTATCAAAGAAAAAACTGAAATATTGGTCTGCCATGATAAGAGCTCTGCATCGCCCACTGTATACAGTACTGTGCAAAAGCCCTGAGACATTTGATTATTTCTTCTTTCCAAAAAGCCAGACTTTCTTGTGGTTTTAATATATTGATGAGGAACAGTTGTCCAGGCTTCCTGAAGGATAAAGGTATTGTCTCTCATTTTCAGTGCAGTCCCTGACCAGTTTATGGAAATTATTTTTGTTGGTTAAGCAACAAAGTGACCAAAGTATGAATCCTTCAAGACGAGCAAAGTGTCTAATTTAAGACATGAAGCAGTGAAGAAACTGTTGTAGATGATTCCAGATAATCAGGCCGGTGATTAGTTTACTGCTGATGCTGAACGCTGAGTGGTTGTAACCCCTTTATCTAGAACCTTGTATCTTTTGGCACTTTACAGCATACAACAGTAAAACATTTGTTCCCATTTCTTTCATTCGATCTACTCAATATACCAACGATAGGACATGTTGTCATAAAATAGTATTTTTGCAATGACAGCTTGATTCCCTAGAAAAAATATAAAGAAATGAGGGGTGGCTCAAGACCCCCAGTCCTCTATGTCTCATCTTAAAATGTGTCCTCAGTTTACTACAGTAAATCTAGGCAGCGGTGGCCTAGTGGTTAGGGAGTTACCCCTGCATCGGAAGATTGTGGGTTCGATTCCCTCACCAGTAGGTTGCCCTGAGGTACCCTTGAGCAAGGTACCGTCCCTGTCACTGCTCCCCGGGCGCTTTCAATAGCTGCCCACTACTGCACTGTGTTTGCATGGGTTAAATGCAGAGGTCCAATTTCATTGTGGTTCACTGAGTGCTGTGCTGTGACCTCGCAATGACAAGGGTTGTCACTTTCACTTTAAATCAAAGTGAACAACTTTGAAAGCATAATGATATTTTTTTCCATTTACCTGATTTATGAGGCAAAGAAAAACTAACTGTGTGTTTAGATTTCAGTTTCTCCCTTTCATAACAACAAAACCATCCACCCGTTCTCTTGAGTTAATCATTCTATCCAGGGGCTGCAGGGGCTGCTGTCCCAGGGCGAAAAGTGAAACCCTGGTTTTTCACTCCACTCCACAAGACAGACTGACACACACAGTCACAGGGCAATCTTCTATACACCTGATGGAGGAAAGTGGAGGCCCCAAAGGAAACCCATGCAAACATGTGGAGAACAAACTCCACACATAAGGAACTATCCTGCCGCTGCTGGTACTCAGACATAGAACCTTTTCACTGTGAAGCAACAGTGCATATTGCTGCACCTATTTCACAGCAGTTATTGAATAATATCAAGCTGCCAGTATCTTCAGATTAAGACGCAGGCTTCAGATTAAGAACTAAATTGCTTAAATTAATTCACTGGTGGAATCAGTACAGCATGTTCTAAAAAGCTACCCCACGTACAAACACCTGAGGCAGAGGGACAGCCGCATTATCTTCAAGAGGGGAGGGGCGGGTTTGGACTGAGCTCAAGAGAGAGAGAATGATGGAGAGAATGAGACAGAGAGCTTCATAGCAGCTGCTCATCTCCCACATCTTGACCTTCAGCATAGCTTACATCGGGCAGTTGTTACTGCTATGCTCATCCATGGAGCTGAACGCAACACAGCTCGTGAAGGTGGTGAGTGAAGGGAAAGTGCTGCCAAGTGCATTAACATTCAGAGCTTTTTCTTATTGAACCGAACACCCCCACCCTCAACAGCCCCTCTGGCATCTAATGATGCTTTTCCAAAGAGACCATTCTTCTTTTCTTGGCTGCCAGACGTTTCTGCTTATTGTCCTTAAAATCGTAATTAAAAGACTGCCATTGATCTAGAGCTGAGTGATTTAGCCATTGAGGCTACGACTACTAACAGTGATGTCCTGCACGGGAACAGCAGCAGCCAGGAAGCATTAGAGAAGCCGAAATGTCATTAGCCATACATTCAGAGCTTTTTTGTCCATTAAAATCTGCCCCCAGAGTATTTGGAGGGTGTGTTTGGTTGGAAGTGTGTCCACTTGGCCCATAGTTAATAGATCAGCATGTGGAATTGAAGGTTTCTGTGTGTGGTCTTGTTCTCTCTTGCAAATTGTTTGCAAAGTACATTTCAAATAATGTGAAATGAAAACATCAAATAATAAAAAATAAAATAAAAAATCTGGTGCAAATATTTTATTGTCTAACATCCCACGCTTCCATATGTTATCTGAGCTGCTTGGTCAATGCTTTCCTGTAGAGATCACAGTAATAATTGCAAAATTCATCACTCATGTCGGTAATAAGTGCACCTTAAAGTAGCTGATTTCATTAATTAGAAGGGCTGTCTAGACGCTGTTGAACATCCAGTGAATATTTTTCATTTGGAGAAAAAGGAGAAGACTTGATCAAACAGCAAAAATTGCTGCTTTGTAGGTATTAAAGAGTTAAGAAAGAGGGAAGACATAATTCTTCAGCAGGGTTTTTAATGACTCTGCTGACTTTTCCTAATGAGACTCATAAGCTTTCTGCAAAGCTTCCAAAGAGAAACTTCAGACTCATCAGGCTCAGTTAGCTGACATATGAATCAAAGGAGGAAACAAGCCAAGAAAACGAGATTTTCATTAGATTAGAGACTTCTAGCCCATTAGAGGCCTAAATCAGAAACCTCAGCACAGTTACGGCCTTTTTTCATGTTCTTCACTTCATTCAGGGAGCTGAAGCTTCCTGCTTATTGGGTAGAGTTGCCTATACACATCTTCTAATAAGGGTTCATTGTTTAGTTTATTGACATAATAAATTAATTTAAAGCATTAAAAGCAAAGAACAGCTATCACATCTCAGATTCCTAAAATAGAACAGCAATGGAACTTCTCAGTAGTCCAGCATCTACCAATATTGGAACAGAAAAGTGTTCAGAGTTTTTCTTGCCTTTTGAATAAAAAAACAAAACATAATGCCAAAATGGGGTGGCGGTGGTGTAGTGGTAGGGTACTTGCCTACGGACCTCCGGATCAAGAGGTCCCAGGTTTGAATCCCACCTCCAGCACTACCACCACTGGGTCCCTGAGCAAGACCCTTAACCCTGAGTTGCTCCAGGGGGGACTGTCCCTGGAATTAGGACATGTAAGTCGCTCTGGATAAGAGCGTCTGCTAAATGCCAATGCCAAATGTAAATGTAAATGCCAAAGCTAAAACTTCTGAGCCATAGTAACAGTCCAGGAGCTGAAAAAACACAACAGAAAACCAAAATGCAAACAACTTAAGTGGAGCTTGGAGTTGCAAGTTTTAAAATTAAGTTTTTCATTTTAATTTCAAATTTCAGTTTCAAACTTTGCTTCCCATTATTCTAGTACAGCATGATGAAAAGCTGTGCTCTTCCACATAAAATCTTTTTTTCTGTTAGCTCAGGACCTCTGGCCAGATAAAATGTTTATTTTGTTGATTTTTTCCAAGTGAAAAGAAGTTAATACATCTGATCATCATAAACTTACGTGTGAGACATTTCTGTACAACTGAGCTGATTTTACTCATTATACCTTAATCTACCTTAATTTATTTTAAATCACCGACACTCAGCAGCCATGGGTTCTCCCAAGCAGCTGGCTGATCTGAGACTAAAGTTTAAAGCAAAAGAAGCATTAAACATTAACAACATTAAAGACATTTCTACAATTCCTTAAGTAAGTTTTAGATTTTCACTTTTTCAGACGTCATAAAATACTGTTTTTATACTGTTTTTACTGTTTTAAAATACTGCTTGAAGTTTGAACCAACATGCAAGGCAAAAACCCCATGTCACTGCAAAGGACATACAGGAGGATTTGTCAGGCAAGGGATTAGTGATGCACTGTGCAACAGTGATACAAAAAGACCATGTGCATGTTAGGGTCATAAGAAGGTCATCTTACAAATGTCAGTGTGTGAAGAATCAACATAACTTAAAATAAGCCAGAAGCATTTTACAGTCGAGTGCTTTGGCCTTACATACAATACAATCAAAATCAAGCATGAACTACTTGGAAAGTATGAATGCTAATGAGATGCAGAAGCTGACTTGGACCAGTGGATATATCTGTACACTACAGAAAGATATTATGGGTTAAAGGGAGGCAAAGACCAAGAAAAAAACAATACAAATCTTGCTGAAGTGTAATACTTACTGGTAATTCTTTTTCTTAGCCGCTTTTAATAAGTAGGATCGCGGGCAACGCTGAAGACTATCCCAGTGAGGAAGTGAAAGTGACTATTTGTCATTGTGAAACAGCACAGCACAGTGAACCTTAATGAAATGCATGCTCTGCATTTAACCCACACACATCACGCAGAAAGGGGCAGCTATGTCCAGCACCCGGGGAGCAGTGGGGGTGCAGTACCTTACTCAATGGTACCTCAGTGCAACCTACTGGACCGGGATTTGAATCAAGAACCTTCTGATCCTGTAGTCCTTAAACACTAATTCACCGCTGCACGCATGCATGCATACTCACTCACTCACACACTCACTCACTCACTCACTCACACACTCACCCACTAATAGGGCAATTTAGCATCTCCACCTGAGAAGCATATCTTTAGACTGTGGAAACCCATGCAGATACGGGGAGTACATGCAAACTCCCGCGCTATTCCATCTGAGAACAAATTAAGTGAATAGGGACACCAAGATAGACCTGAAAAAATTAAATCTTATTTTTACAATCACTTCTTAGAAAAAACCAAAACAAAAAAAAAAACATCATTCATATTGGAACAATCGCCGGAGAGCCTCAGGGCACTTTCTGCACTTACTAATTTGGCTGAACGCTTGTCTGAATTTGCATCAACCCACTTATCTTATTCAGAGTCTGTCTCTTGTAAAATGTGTTAGGCTTATGCACAACAATTCCTAATGCATTAAACAGTGCACACAATATGCAACACACTGGGTTTAATTTAAATTCAGTTCACACATCAGGTGCAATACCTTCAAATCACACACTCTGTTTCTTACTTTCCCTGAATCGTCCCTGAATTAGAGGGCAAAGAAGAATTTACCCTATTATTTCTGGGTTTTGTTAGATTATAATTACATCTTTTTCAGTGTATTCAGTGCCTCCAATTTAAAGTTTTGGTCCAAGTCAATTTAAATGAATAGAAAGTTGTATAAAAATGACAACTACTTCCATTTTTTTTTTTTATTTACTTCTTTGTTTCAATTTAACTGCAAGCTGATGCACAAAAGTCTTTTGTGGATTTTACACCAAACCTTTATCTTAAAAAAATACTGGAAATTAGGTTTTGCTCAATGTCAGCCCTTCAAAGTTCTTTGAGAGCTCTCTGCTGAACACATAAAGAATGTCGAACTCACCAGAAGTTGACCAGAAAAGGATGCTCCAGGTTCTGCATGATCTGGAGCTCCTTGAAGACATTTCGCACTTCATTGCGCTCCACACACTTCAGCTTGTTCATGTACTTCATGGCATACATCTTCTTCGTGTCCTTCTTCTGCACAATGCATACCTGCATAATGGAAAGAGTGTGTTGTTATTTAAACATTTTGACACCAAATATTCCAAACATCTACTTAATTAGGTATTCAGATAAGGCAAACAGCAATTACATTTAGACTGATATTAAAAGTGCAATACCTGGCCCTTTAGAGTTTGGCTGCAGAGACTATGTTCAACGACTAAATCTCATAAAAGTCAATGACTATTAGAGCTAGGCCATTTTTTTCATATCCTAAATATCAAAACAATAAAAAAAAAATAAGGATAATGACCATTTCTATTAGCATCTCTATGGGATTCTAGTAGTGATGTGAGTATTTTTCATTGTGAAGCACAGCATAGCACACAGTGAACCACAATGAAATGCATTCTCTGCATTTAACCTACACACACACATGCAGCAGCGGGCAGCCATATCCAGCGGCCGGGGAGCAGTGATGAGTACGGTACCTTGCTCAAGGTTAATTCAGGGCAACCTACTTGTTTGGGATTAGAACCCACAACCTTCCAACACTGAGGCCTAATCTTTAACCAAGCAGAGAATAGTCCATTTGAACACAGGGTAATGCCGAGTCAATAAGAGAGTAATTTAAAAGATAGAAGCAGATGTGGATCCCAAGTATAGTTAATCTCCATCTATCTAATTAAATCCTTCATTGAAGTCTCAATCTACACATGTAAGGTTTCAGCTAGGAATCGATGTGCGGAGGTATTTGGGAAATTGCTTTGTCTTGATTTTCAATTTGAACAGAATGTCTGTTTTCTCGGACATCCAGAAACAGCAGCTTACCTTCCCAAAGCTGCCTTTCCCAATAGCTCTCAGGATCTGGAAGTGGTCAAAGTTGACTGTGAAAAAAGAAGAGAATTGTCAAGATCAGTCATGTGAAAGTGACATTTGCCTGTGTCATTAGTGAGCTGTAACAGCTGTAATATCACATTCTGTAAGTATAACACACAGAACGTGTTATTCACAGCATATCACCCAGATTAACAGCACATATTCACAGCACATCAACCAGATTAACTATGTTCATGTGTTCATTCAAGTCTTCATGGTGTTTACTCCTTATATTCCTTTTTCCTATACAGCGCCCTCCACACAACCTTTTCTTGAAGTAACTTCATCACATACAGATACAATGAGAGAAATCAAACCTTTAAATTGAAGATTCCTTATCAAGACATTATGCTTTTCACAAAAAACATTTGCCAGCATTTCTGCTTGTAAAATCTCATGTTGATTGGAGTATGTATTCATTTGAAGCTGTAATACATTAATAAGGCTCAAATATGAGTTGACATTGAGACCAAAGTTCCTTTGTCAGCATGGTAAAGTTAAGAGATTACACAGAACAAGTATGTATGAAGTCTACATTTTCTGGACCTTCATAAGTTAGTGAATGGTTATAAAAAATAGTGAAGATTCAATGCTGGTTTATTGGCAACTGTAAAGCAGGAATCATGGGGTGCCAGTAATTGCATATGTGAACATTTGTTTCAATTTAAGGTTGGACGGGTGGATTTTTTTTCCATTTATTTTTTCAATGTGAAAAAAAATTATAATTCAAACATCAACAGAAAATGTACTTTTTCCAACCCTGTTTACTAATCTTACAATGGGTTTCCAGTAATTGCGGAGGGCATGTTTTTTGCAAAGAACCTCATATATTATTTATAATCTTGGAACTGATGGAAATGGAGTAATGGAGAAAAATGGCCTTGTTTCATGAATCTTTCTGGTCCTATTTCGTGTGTATTATGTGCATCTTGTGTATATTGTTTAATCTGTGTATTGTGTGTGTGTATATGTATATTATGTTACACTATGTTAGTCACAAACAGCCCGGAAACAAATTCCTTGTGTGTGTGTGTAACACACTCAGCCCAGAAACCTGATTCTGATTCTGAATCTGATTCTGAAACCTACACGAACGCCGGGAGAGGATGCAAACGCCCCTGGCTGCCTAAACTGGGAATCAAACCCTGTACCTTCTCACTCCGAAGCAATAACACTACCATGTCAGGTAACCATTTTTAATTAAATACTGAATTCATAATACCATATTTAATTCTATTTTTGATTGTTTGTGACCTTTTTACAAAAGCAATAGCCCACCTATGGCTGTGCATCATTGTGGCTTTTTGTGACCACACATTCACTCAACATGCATAGAATGGTCCTTTAACCACAAAACAATTCATGCTGCATATGGGTTGTCATGGCTTTTTGCTTTAACATCAGTGCTTCTGTCTTTCATGAGCTTGCACAACCCTGTGACCATTCTCCAGAGGAGGTTGATTTACCTGCTAAGTGCTGAAGACTGGACCATTTTGTTTTCACAATGCACAAATCAATGAGACCGCAAAACAAACCATACTGAGAGCGCCTCGGGAGGCTGGCTGGGTTAAGTTGTTTTTGAGTTAGGTTCATTCTGAGTGAACCTTTTCTTTCATTCTGACAGTACTGAACAGCAGAAAACCACTGAAAAGTGGAGCATCACAATTAGCATGTGTCCTTAAGTGGATGCTGGACAAATCCAGTTTTCTAAGGATGGTTTACACCAAAGAGGAGAACTAAACATGTCCTCTTATTCAAGCTTTATACTGTGCGCATTTTCTGCCCGATTTAAGCATTTCACTTCTGACAGATGCTCATGTCAGACTTGCTCGGATGTCTCGCTGTTGCTAATAATGGCAGACAAGCAATAAACTAATGGTGAACAAGCGCACTTAGTTTTGGCACATGGACCTCAGCTTGTAGCTTTGGCCAGACAAACCTTTCAATCATAAAGTAGCTCAAGGAAAACTTTTTATTTCATTTCGATTGTGATACATTTCAAACAGAAGATTTTGCCCAAGAAATTCCATGGAAAGATGCTCAAAATGATTATTAGGACTAGCAACTTTACATCCAGCATACAAAAAAAAAAAAAATTCAATTCATTATAAGCATCAAAATGAACCAAAAGATTTGAAACAAAATTGACCCTTTCCCTTTGTAAATGCAATTATATAACTACATATATAATTATGTTGCATATGTATAGTAAAACTGCAATAACTAGAATTCTAACAGTTTTATGGTTTTATTAGTGTGCAGGTTATGTGGCCGTGCTTATTTGAATCTTTCCTGAAAATTCATCCCAAAAAAACCTGCTTCAATCTGTATCTAATTGTTCAATAAGGTGGCACAGACATTTTTGGACACAACTCTGAAGTACGACTCACCTTCATGAACTTTCAGGCAAATTAAAACTAGATTACAGTGCAAAGCCACACCGCCTCTAAGAAGAGATGGGTCTGCATATGTTGAGAGAAGCTTTGGAGATATATTTTTAAAAAATATTTTGACTTCTAGCTCCAGCACGAAATTAAGAAAAATACATTTGGAGAAACAACCTAAGATGTCTTGCTCCAGCACTGACAATATTGATCATGTAAATGTCCCGAAGCATCTTGATTTCATATTTTTGTGATATCAGCCAGCCATATACAGTCATATACAGACCTATGCTGAATGAGAACCAGATGGGTTGTAGTGTCTGTTTTGAAACACCAAACCTGCTCAAGTTCCACATCCTGTGGCGGAAAGTTACCCAACTCCATCCCTCAAAACCTGAACCTCCCAGAATGCTGTGTAGCTCTGAAACCCCCTGAGATCGGCTCTAGCCTGCTGACAGATAAGATGTGACAAGTAATGATGTGGCGCGTTAGCTGCACATTAGATCCAGGTTCAAGTCAATACGGGGCGTTCCAGCTTTTACTGTTTGTACTGGCTTTTCATGGAACTGACAGCTGACAGCCGAGGATCAGCAGAATTAGGGTCTGTTATCAGATGCATAGGAGCCAACATTTGGTTGCCATGGCGTAAGAAATTAAATCCACAGGTGCCTGACAGGCTGAAGGTAAATAAAAGTTTCAGAAGTCATGATTATAACTACTAACCAAGCTTAGATTGCTAAGTAAAGAAAGAAGAAGGCTATGTTTCACCTCACTGCCAAGGCTGATTGAGTAAAGACTCTGAATTAGAAGTGGGTTTAACTAGATGAAGCTCCCTAAAAACCATTTATTTTACATGGAGTCATTCTTAAAGCCATCCAATTTACATGCAGGACGATGGATTATTCCATGTAATATGAAGTAATATGCAAATAACAGTATTTGTATGTTCATTAAGATACATGTTTTTGACATACGGGTATTTTTCATGTTCTATACGTTTTTTGCCACTTTTTTTGCAATCCTACGGGTATAACACAAGTCATGTTAAACTCTTATAGAGGGTTTATTCTGCAGAGAGAAGCTGACAGTTCAAACTGAAAAAACTTCTTCTCTTCTTTCTCTGCTCGCAGTGTCACCACAGAGTGAAAAACCTTTTCATTTTAGATTTTTTCTCCATCATTCAGCAGAGAGTGAGCTGAATCCTCCCCACACTTGTTAAACCACAATCAAGGTTGAAGAAAAGTGTGAATCATCTTTCAAAAGTTGCTGCTCGAGCACCAATTTGAAATCTCAACCTAAGAGGTCAAGCAAGCAAACCAAGCCTATATCTTCACACGTTCGGCTCAAACTGTGTGGAGGTGTTTATTTATCTCTTAAAGACTTGGTTTTGTGCACTTTATTACACATTCTTGCCTGTAAACGTGGACTAATGTACTAAGCAACACTACAATCAGCAACAGCAGTTTTTTTTTCCAGCCAGCATGTCTTGACTGTTATCATAAGACTGGGTGGCTGTTTACCCTTGAACATAGTTTTGAACATTATACTTTTTTTTTTAATCTTTCAAGCAGTGTAGTTGAAAAATAAGAAAATCGAAACCATAAATGAATGATATGTTTCTGAGTCATTGACATCAAGCACTAAAAATAAAAGTAACTCCTTATTGTCCACTGATATTGCCCATTTAAGTCTCCTGCTCTTCTAAAGCTGCCGGCAATAAATACTGCACTGAGAAAATATCAGCTATTATAGGCCATGATTTAGCTGTTGTTCTATAAATTTGAGTGCAGGAAAGCATCAGCCTGTCACTGAAGTTGCCAAACAATGAGAAACAGATTTGTAGTGGCTCTTCCCTCCATTTTTATGAGTGGTATTTTTAAAGGAAGACTGTGGTGAAAGGTATTCCAGCATTTAAATTCTTGATAAGCAGTGATTCAGCCAACAGATAATCCCCACCGGGGACTCTTTGGGGTCTGTTTTGACTTACAATGGCCAACATGGTTAGTTAGTTTTGAGTGATTGTGCTCATCACAACACTACTTTCTATAAATTATCCAAAAAATGACACTGTTGCCTGTGCAATATATACAGAGTCTGATTTAAAACCTCTGTCCTAAAATTAAAATAAACAGATGAAAATGTACCACTCACCCTCATCAGTGTCCTCGCTGACAGAGGATCTGCTGGACTGTCCCAGACCCATGGTGTGTGTTTGAGTGCGTGTGTGTGAGTGGTGTCTGGATCAGAATGGAAATGGAAACATCCCCCTCAGTGGTGTAACTGAGCACCTACAGCAGGCTGAACTCAGCGATACAGCGGCGAAAACCTGCAGGAGTGCAGAGACGAGGAATCAGACTGGGGCAATAAGAACAAAGCCTGAAATTATTTTTTTGTGATGTCAACAACAGAAGTTTCACTATTAGCTTTTATAAACTGGGGAAAGAAAAGAAACTGTTAAATTAGATAGATAGATAGATAGATAGATAGATGGTAATAAAAAGGCATAAAACAGACAGAAACTTGTCTAAACTGTGTAAACCTGCACAAAACAAGCATACTGTCGACTAAACTGGAAACACGGCTCCTGAAGCCAAGTATAAAGTTGTTAGAACCTGCTTAAATATCAACATCAGGCAGGATCATCTGATGCCTGACTAAACTAGAACAGTAAAACAAGCAATACAGACCTGACATAAATCTGCCTTAATCCAGCATAAACCAGACAATCCAGACTCAAGCAGAGCATCACAATTAAAAAACAGGTAGGCATAATCCAGACTATGACAGTCTATGGCTGGCTATGACAAAATATCACAGGTTATCAGAGCCTATGACAGACTATTACAGACTATCACAGGCTAAGGCAGGCTATTTATGGCAGGTTATGATGGACCATGACAGGCAATAAGGTGTTATGATGTTATGGTAGGTTACGACTGGCAGTGACAGACTGTGACAGGCTATATGAGTTTATCACATGTGGTGACATGTTATGACAGGCTATAAGGTGTAATGAAAGGTGATGACAGGTCGTGACAGGCTATAATATTTTATGACATTATGACAAGTTATGACAGACTATAAGGGGTTATGAAGGGTGATGACAGGTCATGACAGGCTATAAGATTTATGACATTATGACATGTTATGACCGACTATAAGGGGTTATGAAGGGTGATGACAGGTCATGACAGGCTATGAGATTTATGACATTGTGACATGTTATGACAGGCTATAAGGGGTTATGAAGGGTGATGACAGGTCCTGAAAGGCTATAAGATTTTCTGACATTATATGAAAGGCTATAAGATAATAAAAAAAGGGTTATGAAGGGTGATGAAACGTTGTGACAGGCTATAAGAGTTTATGAAAGGTGATGACATGTGACAGCAGCAAAGCATGCAACTCTACAGCAAAGTGTCCCGGACCGCATTGCTCTCAGAGCAGAACCATGTGGGTCACCCACACACTCATACGTACACACTCACCTTAAAGCCAGCAACGACGGTGTGTCCTCAGATCCGCGCGATGCAGAGCGGTGTGTACAGCACACCAGCTGAGCGCGCCCGTGTGTGTGTGTGTGTGTGTGTGTGTGTGTGTGTGTGTGTGTGTGTGTGTGTGTGTGTGTGTGTGTGTGTGTGTGTGTACTGGAGTGTGCTCTGTCCGGGATGACTGCAGCCTCAGGGAAACAGCGCGCACTGAACATCACCTCTAACAAACAGGTGGATCACCAACGGAGGTGTGCGTGTGCGCGCGGCGGGGGAGGGGGAGGGTGTTAGAGGGGTCTGATGACACACTGAGCGCAGCACAGCTTTCTTTTGGAAATTTTCCGTTCCACCTTAAATGATGCAGCAGATCCACTGCAAGTGCGCCCACCGATCAACTGATGCGTCGTTTAAGGAGAAACAAAAAAATTCGATTATAGGAGAAGCTGAGCAGTTCTCAGTTCAGCAGTGAAGTCGCCAGTACAGGATGTCCAGCGTGTCTCTCAGCTGAACTGGAGGAAAACAGCAGAACCAGTGCTGCATTAATACGTGCTTTAAAGGACCAGTCCGGAGGGTTTCTTTCTAAGACTGAGCTCAGTTGTGGACACTGCTGAAAAACTGACATTTTGGGGCTAAAATATGTCCTTGGGGCACAGGACAGGACAGGACAGGACAGGACAGGACAGGACATCATTTGGGGGATCTTTGTATTTAACCAGTATGGGCACTGTACACCATTTCACCGTTTCTTTCAGATATTTTTTAATGGAAAACTCAGTTTTAAGCATTTTTTATTTGAAAGAAAGATGCAATGACTGATAATGAGAGCTAGAAAACTTTGTCCTTCATAAAGTTTGGAGAACTGTTCCTCAACAGCAGATTTTCAGATAATCAAATATGAATATATGAGGGGGGCTTTTTAGCTTGAAATACTTTGGGACGTCTTTAGTTCTGCATCAACACCAACAGTTACATTAGGCCAAAAATAAAATAAAAGTTTGCAGTGCAAGTATTACGTTTATTGCTTTTGTAAAATATAGCTTTCTATGGAAAGAGATGTACTTAAGAACTTTATTCAATTCAGTTTATTGTTCATATACTGGGTAACCCTAGGATGGGCACACCTGAGTTACCGATTCACCTTCAGTTCCACTCAGAATCGGGCAGGTAATCCCTCCACTCCAGCTCCAGGAGAAACCTCCAGCTATCATCCCCTCAGTAACACACTCCTCCGCTCAGGAGGAGGCACATCTTCAACTGGGATCCCAGTTGAGGACAGATCTTAAACACCAGCTTGAAGGTGATAACGTGACGTCCTGAGACAGGAGCTCACTTTTTAGGTCCTTTAATTCTATGCAGTTTAAATGAGGATCATGTGAGGAGGATGTATCTGCTCATGATCAAAACCTTAAAAAGAGTCTTCAAAACAGGGACTTAAGGATAAAAGAAGTGGTATGATTGAAAATTAGATACTCAGACTGGTCAGTGGTCCTGGATTCTTGCTTGAAAGATAACCCTCCCAAAAAAGAGTGGTAAATGTGAGCTCAGGTGGCTCAGTGGTAGGGCATTGGTAGAGTGTTGATAGGGGGGGTGCTGAGAATGAGGCAGGAGGAAAAAGGGAAATCCAGACATGAGGTGATATTTCTGAATTACAGACAGGCCTGGGTTTTTAAAAACTAAGATGACCCCTTGTTTCCAGCTCCATTACTCCCTCTGTTCTTCTCACTGGAGGACCCAGGAGCCCAGGATATCCCTCCCTAGGTATTACCCTCCAACCTTCCTCACACGTGTCTTGACTCACCCCTTGACCTACATCTCATCACCAGAACCTTCCACAATGGTGACATGGAGCTCCTGATCAGGATTTGAATGGACAACGTTCTGATATGGTATGTTGATTGTCTTTACTTGGTAACTTTGCACATCAAGCTGCTCCTCCTGTCACAGCAACTCAAGCTCAGCTGCTGTTTAAAATCTGCCATTCAGACCAATATTCTCCTCACACTGGACGTCTAGCTTGATCCACAAGATCTTGTTGGTAATTTGGGTTGTTTTAAAAATTTGACTTCAATTCTGGGTGTAAGACATTAAAGAATGAAAGTGTTGTTGGTAATATATGCCTAGTTGCAGTCAGCATGAAAACCAATATCAAAGTGGTCCTGCCGTACTGAAAAAGCTGGACTAATACTCTTAACTGTTTTGGATGTTTGGAAGTGCAGATATTTCACTTGGTTTACTGAGCTTTATAATAAAGTGGTCTTGATCATTAAAGTGAGGTTTGGTGACTAAATACTAAAACCTGTTGCTCAAAAAGATTCAAGATGTCTTATTGCCTGCTTCATTGTAGGTAAGTGTTTTGGAAGCTAAAGACGAAGTACAAACTTTGGTCCTTTCGCTGGTTGGGTCAATAGAGAACAGTATGTAACACAGAGAATTAAGATCATATGGAAGGAAAGTATTAAACAGATTGGCACTGTTTACTTACTTTACATGGTGCTCCAGTCTTCACATTGATCAACATCTGGAAGAGGTACATTAAATTTGTGTTGTGAAGACCTGTCCCCAAATACTTGTAGGATTGGAACAATGCCTTGCTATGAATGCCACCCATGCATTGCGAGGTCTGGGACAGGAGCCTCCTCGCCAGATCTCCACCCACGTGTCGTGAGGTCTGGGACAGGAGCCTCCTCGCCAGATCTCCACCCATGTATCGGGAGGTCTGGAACAGGAGCCTCCTAGCCAGATCTCCACCCATACATGTAGTTTTAAGAACCTGCCTGGGGTCAAAGGTCATTCACAGAGTATAAGTGAAAAACTAATGCTGGAAAGGCAAAACAGAGCTGCACTAATTAGGGAGCTGCTTAAGAAAAATTCACACAATTATTATTATCTTTCTTTATTTATTTATTTTTGCTTGCTGATAGCACTTATACTGGTGTGCTAGTGTTCTCGTCCGTGGAGAAACGCTTATATAATGTTTTTTTTAATCACCATGATGGAGAACACTAGTCACATCTCAAGCTTTTGAAAGGTTAATGAACTTTGATCTCAATGGTCAGTACTTATAAAATATGCAAATGAACACAGCCTTCAATTCATTGGACACATTTCTTGATAAACGGCCATATTAATGGATTCTCCCTCTTAATACAGGTCTCTCGCCCTCTCTCTCTTAGAAAAGTGCTGTTAGATGAGCTGAGCTAGAGTTGAGCTGAGATTCAGCAGCTCCTCACAGTAACTTCAGCGGAGACTTTACTGACTGAGGACTCACAGCAGCAGCGAGGAGAAGAGTCCCAGTGAGTGAACAAATTCAATAAAAGAACTTCTCAGTAGATCAAGCACATTAACAAGGTTGAGTTTACACTGTTTTAAAGAAGCATGTTTCAGGAAAAAACAAAGCCCAACTCCACAAATTTGGCCTGATTTTGGTTCTGGATGTTCCAAAGTGCTGAGAGTGTTTTGATTTACTGTTCATACTGTCCTCAATTATTAGTGTTTCACATTTTACAGCACTTAACAGATTAATCCTTATAAAGAAACATGTCAAATCAGGTCAAAGTCAATAAAAGTCCCAACCTCTGGAAGACATCTTCTCTGATCAAACAGTGCAGGATATTTCAGCCCTGAAAGTCCATATGTTCTTCACTTTTACGCACACACAAGGAAAAAGGAAGATCATTATATAAGATATTATACACTTCACAAGTGGCCTCCTGAAAGTGGACCCTGGTTTCTGACTCCACAACCTTCTCCTGTCCATCAAAGTAATCACAGTACCATTCAAACAACAGTGTTAATGGCAGAACCAGATGCAGGATGTTCATTTCAACAACATCACGGTAAAACTATGGAAAACATTTTCTCCAAATCACACTGGGCTTGAAAACACGGGTGTCCCAACACAAGACTTCGAAAGAGCAGGTAAAATCCAAACAGGTAGCATGATGATCACCTGAGATTTCTTCTACTCTTTCAACAACAGCCTGTTTTACTCCCTACTGAACCCCAATGTCTGAAGAAGGTATTACAGGTATTTCACTACTATAACCTGGTCATTTTGCTGACACTTTTATCCCACAAGGCCCAAGGCTTTCCAGCTTGAAAAGGAAACATGTCCCTCACATTAGGAACACTGTAAAGGTTCAGTCTCTACTTCTACTTCTAGACTCACTCCTCTTTCACAACTGCAGTGACTTCACGAAAGCCTCCAGAGAACACAGACATAGTGAGCGTATCAGTGCTTTTCTGGTACTCAAATTCAGTCCCCCATTTTGCTCCAAACGAACAACAGAAGGAAGAAGGGTCCCAATGACATTTCTGTCAATTCTCTATTTACTTATAAAATGCACTTTCTTGATTATCTGGTGTTGAACAGAGAAGGTTGAGTTTCCCTTCTGAGTACTGGTTACTCCCAAGGTTTCTTCCTCCAGTTTTAGGGAGTTTTGCTTACTCACTTGGGGCTCGAACCCGGATTCTATAACGCTGCTCTGTGACAACAACAGTTGTAAAAAGTGCTATAGAAATAAAATAGAATTTTCTGCTTAGAATCTACTCGTATCAACTCATAAGGACGATCTGAACAGCATATGCAAAAATTGCCTCCAAACGTCAGGCACCAAAAAGGAATCATCCTTGTTCAGAAGGGCCATTTAGAAATCTGCCAGTTGTTACGTTATATTTACGTCACGTTATATAAAGTACCAGTTTAGCAGATTACAGTACATGCTGATAGCATGCATCATTTTCCTGCGTGACACTGCGTGTCATTTAGGTAGGAGCGTCACCATCTGCTAGGATAGTTGGACTGAAGAACTAATCATTAAAATGCTGAACACAAGCATAACAGATAATTCCGTCAAATCCGGCTAGTCTGCAGAGTCCTGGATGTCTAAAAGAATGCCAAAGGTGTGGACATTCCTAGTTACCTGTCCAGGGTGTGTCCTCGCTAATATAGAATAATCCTGAGACTGCAGGCAAAACTGGCATCATCAGCACTTCGTCTGTTTGGACAGATGTGACAAATAATGATGAGCTTGATGAAGGAGGAAGTCTGTAATTATTCACAACTTTCAAAGACCTTTTTCTAAATACAGCTAAAATACTACATTGTCGGACAATAAACTATTAATTTTACAGTTAACATTTATTAGCATTCACATTATTCATTTATTCAATACTTTGTTTTTATTTTTTTTACTTGAAATTATTTATTTATTTTTCTTAAAATTCTTTTTAAGAATGAAACTGTTGCCATCTGCTGGTCCATCCACTGAGTTGCTGGAGTCAGATTAAAAAAAAGAAAATGTAGAAATGTTTTGCTTTTTATAATCTCTCAAC
The DNA here is from genome assembly GCA_017165825.1 of Hepsetus odoe. NCBI lineage: Eukaryota > Metazoa > Chordata > Actinopteri > Characiformes > Hepsetidae > Hepsetus > Hepsetus odoe. The sequence goes on along the minus strand of CM029381.1, from coordinate 17,419,414 downwards.
AATGACATTAAGCGGGAAAATGAAATTTTCTTCCTAAACGCTCCATTTAAACGCTCAAAAATGGCTTCTGTCTGATAAACGGCTGATTTGTACTTCTAAATACTTTTTTTTGAGACTTTTGAAATGTACTTTTTAGACATTTTAGACATTTCTGTCACCTTAAAATTAAAAGTTCCTTTCTGTGTGTGGAGTCCAAATACATGCACATCAGGTAGACTGGAGATGTTAAATTGCCCATAGGTTTGAGAGAGAGAGAGAGAGAGAGAGAGAGAGAGAGTGTGTGTGTGTGTGCTTGTGTGTGTGTTTGTGTGTGTGTGTGTGTCTGCCCTCGGACAGCCAGAATTTGTACTTTTGTATGCATTTGTGCTATTAAAATGGACTTACTTACTTACTTACCCTTATAGCATTGCTCTTGAAGTCCACTAGATGGACCTTTCGCTGCAATGACTGGAAAGTAATTATGGAATTAATTGAAGAAATGAATCAATTGTGTAATTTTCCTTCATTTAAAATGTGATTTGATCAAATTTGAGAGAAATACATCACAATGTGAAAAGTCAATTTTGTGAATGTCTTCTCTCATCGTCAGTCTCCTTTTGTTCCAATACATTTTACATTACATTTATGGCATTTAGCTCACACTCTTATCCAGAGTGATTTCTATTTCCAGATTACAGGGACAGTCCCCCTGGAGCAAATAAGCATTAAGGGTTATGCTCTGGAACCCAATGGTTCTAGAAGAATGGAGAATGGTTCTAGTGCTAGAAGTGGGATTCAAATCTGTGACCCTTTTGGTCCATGGGGCCGAAGGCAAGCATCCTGCCACTAGACCACCACCTCTTTGTAGACATGGTACCACACTGCTTCTGTCTCTGAAAATGCTCAGGTATGTGGACTGGACTGAATTCTCAATAAACCCTGGAAATATAATTAAGTATCAGTGCTAAGGAACACCCAGCAGTGACTTCTTCCCTTTTTCTCCATCATTGTTCTTCGTCACTGCTTTCTACCTGTAGATAGTGTATGAGACATCAGCTGACAGACAACTGCCACATCAAATGGCCAGCAGCTGTTTCTTCACACTAAAATTTTATATCTTCCACCACATCTCATTCGCATGATCAGATAACACTGGCCAGTTTCGGTGCTGAGATCACATGACACCACATATACCACTATGGATCCGATGTAATGATTTATTTTCTGTCGGAGATCAGCACTGAAAACTGCATCTTTGCCCTTTATGGTCACTATTCAGGATTAAAGTCCACTCAGAACTCATGGGTTCAATTAGGTTCTCATGATTCATTCTAAATATGCTTAGATTTCACTCTCTAAATATAGAAAATGGATCAGAAGTTGGTCAGAAGTAGTTTGCCATCTATTCTGCAAACTAGATGAAAGACTTTACAACAGCAAATATACCAAGAAACAACAGCAAGACATGATGCTGGAAAATGGCAGGATTATGAATAGTTATATATAAAATGCAAAGTAAACATTAAAAAAACTGATGAACACCAGACTCTATACACTTGTATATATCTACACACTTATAGTAATCAACATCTTACAATACGTCTACCTCCACACTGTGACACTGCCACATGTAAAGTGTAAAGGGAACATGTAATTAGATCCTTCAGTAACAGAAATGGTTCAACTGTTCAAGAGGAGCTTTAAAAAGGTGGACTCTTTTTTCTTGAATGGATCAAAAGTTTAAAGTGGAAAAAACCCTTTTAAACTTCCATTATAATGATGAAAAAGCGCTAAATAGGATACGATAGAAATAGGAAAAGAGAACAATTTAAAAGCAAATGCCACTAAGTTTATCCCTGCCAATTAAATATTACTCAGTGAATACTGATTGCTGCCCCCTAGTGGCTGGACACAGGGCAGTCAGGACAGCCATATTGATGCCTTGTTGGCAGGTGAGGCAACATTTACCTGCATCACCAATGGTGAATGTGGAGGCTTCCTTCTTTCTACTACCTTTGCATGTGTCCATTTCAGAGCTCTATCTAGTGGATGAGTCCAAAGTCTTGAGAGATGGCCTTTTCCGGCTGATGGGTATCAACAACTTTTTTCTGAGCTCCTCAAAAACCTTGTCACAACACGCCTCTTTCACCCACTCAGAAGGGATCAGCACCACGGACAGCAATCATACTCCAGGATTTCTGCACCTGTGATGTGAACTGAAGCTGAGCACATGGTCACAGGGATCCGTCCTTTATCTCTTAGAGCTGGAGGACAGTCAGCATCTCAAGCCCAGCCCAAAAAGGCACCTGTACAATGACATGTCTTCAGTAAGGCGGTGGTGGTGGTCTAGTGGTAGGGTACTTGCTTATGGACCTATGACTCAAGAGGTCCCAGGTTTGAATCCCACCTCTGGCACTAGCACCACTGGGTCCTTGAGCAAGACCCTTAACCCTGAGTGTCTCCAGGGGGACTGTCCCTGTAATCAGGACATGGAAGTCGCTCTGGATAAGAGCATCTGCTAAATGCTGTAAATGTAAGTAAAGAGGCAGACTGAGACAACTTTTTTCCCCCTCTCCCCTCCTCCATTATTTTCCCCCTTCTTTTTGCTGGTTTACAATAAACATGCCTAATCTCGGGCTGATTTCAGTTTTAAGTTCTATGTGGCTTGATTGGTTCCTTTGCCATCTTGTGATAATGTCACAACCACACATCACACTAAACACCCCACCACCCCACACCACATCTCTCTCTCTATCTCACAGAGCACTCTGCCTGACCCAGACCCTCCTGAACGCTTTCTCTCTCCCATCACAGTTTTAAGCTTCTTTTTAAAACTGGAAACAGCTGAATTAGATCTAAACTCTTTTGGAAGATGGTTCCAGCAGTGGAATCCAATTTTATCAATTTCAATGCAAATTCACCTTGTTTAGTTTCAGCTCTGGATACCTCAAGTCAAGTCAAACAGACATTTATTGTAACGTTATCTGTACATTTACGGCATTTAGCAGACACTCTTATCCAGAGCGACTTACAGGTCCTAATTACAGGGACAGTCCCCCTGGAGCAACTCAGGGTTAAGGGTCTTGCTCAGGGACCCAGTGGTGGTAGTACCAGAGGTGGGATTCGAACCTGGGACCTCTTGAGCCTACCACTAGACCACAACCACCCCACATGGCAGTAGAGTTAAAAAAAAAAGTGTTATCCAGAAACCCGATAACCCATAATACAAGAGAGAACAGAATACAAGAGCTGCAAAGGGGGAAGGGTGCATCATGGAGTACAAGAGCTACGTGTGGGATATACATATATGGGGAAACTTTTCTCTTTTAGACAGGACTAAAACTTCACTAAGTGTACAGAAAAGAAGTCCAGTACAAGAAGTGAATAGTGTGGCATAAGGCATGACATTTTTATCTGGGTGTGCAGAGTGAACTGATAGCAGTTCAGTAGGTGAAAAGCTTGGGGGAAGAAACCATTTATCAAATCTGGCAGAGTTTGTCCATAAGCTCTAATACCTTCTGCTAGATGCTAGAGTCTGTGGGAGAGGTCACCTATAATGTTGGCAGCCTTCTTAGAGCATTTGTTGAAGATGTCCTGGATGAAAGGCAGAGAGGCCTACTTGATGTTCCCAGCAGTGCACTTTTTGCTGCAGGATCTTGCGATCTGGAGTGATCTGTGACAGGGCAATGTGGAAGGAATACAGAATGGAAGTGAGACTAGTAATGCTGTATGGGTTGGAGACAGTGGTGCTGATGGAAAGACAGGTGGAGGTGCTTAAATTTGTGCTGAGAGTGACTCATCGCAAACATGCTAAAAGAAAGGAAAAGATCCATTAAAGAAAGGAAAAGATAAACCGTAGATAGACTGTAAATCTTTCTTTTACTATGTAAGACAGTGTCATGGTGCAGCAAGGAGTGGTACAGCACAGAGACCAGGGTAAAGAAGCCGTCAAAAATTTTAAGCAATTTTGTCAATTTGAATGCTTTGGCGACCATTAATCAGAACGTAACTGGTAACTGGCAACAAACCAGTAAGAGGTTTGAACCCACGATCTCCCTAACCACTAGGCCACCGCTGCCCCTAGGTACCAGAATACTTTAAACTGACTCATGTAGAGGTGAAGCTGATAACAAATATTTAATATTTTAGCTCCCCATCATGAGGCCCATTAGAGCTGCAGTGGGACAGGATTGTTCAGTCTTATCCATTTAGACAAAACTGATTCAACAAAATGTGTCTGTTTGTCTGAATTGAACACCTTAAATGAAAGTTAGAGCACTAGAGCAGGCTAACCGAAATGCCTGAGATTGGTCAAAATTCATGCAAACCTAATCCTTTCCTTCCTCTAGTTCACGGAAAAGACCCTCGGGGAGCCACTTTTCTTCTCCTTCACTTTTGCTCATGATACTATAGCTCGCCCCACCGCCGTGCGTTCCAGCTCACCTTGAAGCCCTTTTTTTTCTTTAACCAATCGGTGCAAGAAGCGCGCTCCCGCGCGGCCAATGAGCGAAGAGCGGGGGCGGAGCCTGCACCATAAAGCCCACCCCCTCTTGGTTTCGCGCGCTGCTCCGGACCGCCCGGCGCTGGCGCAGGTGCTCTGTCTCCGAAAGAGGGAGAGAGAGAGAGAGAGAGTGAGAGAGAGAGAGAAAGAGAGAGAATGCAATAGGAGAGAAGAGGAGAAGAATGTCCTCGGGGTCTCGGCTGTGAGGAATTCACTCTGAGGGGCACTTTGAGATATGATGAGTTTCTCACTGGTGGTCAGTAGCGCTGTGATTTGGTTTCGATTTGGCACCCGAGGAACAGCTGATCAAGGTGAGCTGAAGTGCAGGGTTTGCTTTTGGTCCTGATGGTTTGATTTGCCTCCTTTTCACTGCAATGACATTTTCTAAAGCTTTCTCTGAGCCCAGTCTGGCTGCGGGGTTCTGCATGATTTACATTACATTTACATTTTCACTGATCTTATCCAGAGTGACTTCCAATTCCTGATTACAGGGAAAGTCCCCCTGGAACTATTTGGGTTTCAGGGTTTTACTCAGGAACCCAGTGATGGTAAGTGCTGGAGGTAGGATTCAAACCTGCAACCTCTTGGTCCACAGACCCAAGAGGTCCATCCTGTCACTAGACCACCACCACCCACGACTTCGTATCTTACCAAAGATGAGTGACATCTTATAGTTTTCTGATAAACCTAATGCATTGTCAATTAAATCGGACATAAACCTGCTCAGCATCCATCAGGCTTTGAGATCCATATCTGTGTTTCTGCAAGGTGCACCCGGGCAGCGAACACCTGATGTTACCTGATGTACTTGAGGCTTGTGTGAGCATGCCTTTATTTATATTTTGCATAGAGTATTGTTCTTGCACAGGGATTTACACGTTTCCAAGGCAGATACATTGGGATTTCTAAGAAACTCAGCCATTTTTATTATTATACATTTTTCCCCTTACCTGATGTCCAGTGCTGGGTGCTGAAGTCTGGGCCAGATGGTTAGTTCTTCAGAAAGGATGTCATTGATGGCATTTGATTTGACTTAAGGCACAGTGAGTCTAGTTGATTAAAACTGCTTACATGTTCCTCTGTTGCTGGAAACATCGGAAGAGTGTTGCATTTAGATTTTTTGTGAATGATGTGTGTGGATGGACTCAAACAGTGCCGAAATTTCAAGTGCATCCACTAGGGGACTAAATATTGCAGATGATGACAAGCCATGAAATGCTCAAATTAATATCTCATTTACACACATCACCAGGCTGGCGGTATTTATCTGAATCTGTAGGTAAACTTTGCATTTGTAGGTTTCCTTGCATCACCTGAAGCAAAATAAGAGGTGTGCTTGTTTCTTGGCACCTTTTCTTGAAAGTGAAGCAGTTGAATGAGGTGGCATGAAATGTCACCCCCTCTTTCCAAGTCTTTCACCTCTGGACATGTAGTATGTGCTCCACATCTCCCTAAGATCACTAACCAAGTTCAAGTTCTTTGGAGTGTTTCTAGAAATGGAGTTTCTTAAAGTTCTTTGGAGTGTTTCATTTACATTACATTATGTTGTGTTGCACTAGGTTATAAAGACTCTTCACACTCAGATAATACAAAAAGGTCTTTACAGTCCTAACCCTAGGACTAGCTTAAAATGATTTTTGTGAGTTCCTGTGCAATCTGAATAGTGAAAAGTTGCTTAGAGCACCTAAAGCGCTCTGGATGGAGTGAGGATCTCATCTGTCTCTGTGCCTGGATTCTATTTCCCCTCTCTTAGCACTTCAAAGGCCATTTCCTGTTTCTGAAACACTTTCTCCTGAGCAGTCTGCCTCTAGTTTGCTACCACAGCCTGGGAGAGAGGCATGTGTTCCAAAGAGGTCTCCCTCTGGGACCATGTGCAGCATTAACTTTTTTCGAATGTGGATATTAAAAGCATCAACTCTGCCGTTTGTGTCTCTTTCAGTTATGGAGGTCAGAGTTGAGAAATTAAAAAGGTGGAATTGGGTAGGATTCATTTCTGAGCTTTTCTGAGACACCTCAGAAAAAGTTTTTATATGCTATAAAATAAGTGTTTTATAAAGTACCAAAAAGGGCTAAGATTTGTAACAATAGTGTAACTCTTATATTAAAAACATACACTTAAGAACCATATACAAGAGTTTTTTTCTATTTCAAAAGGAGGAACTTTTATCCTAGCAATAAAACATTAAACATTGAAATGGCTTTTTCAGTTGATTGACTATAAAACTGTTTGAGGTACTAAAGAACCCATAAAAAAAAACTTTTTAAGTGTTTGCATGCTTACCTTTTCTTAAAAGTTGATTGTGGATCAGGCTAGCTAGAAAATTAATCAATGGCAGAACGAAACCTTTTTAAATTTAAATTTTAAACAGAATGTTTTTCAGGATAAATAATATGTTTTATTCAGTTATTAAGTGGGGGTCCCAGGCTATAGCCTTAGTACAAATGTAACTGTAGCCTTGGTAACAACACAAATGCACACTTTTGGCTAAAGTGTGCAATTGTTTCTGTTTCTGCCATATGAAAGACAATCACTGATATTGCTGATTCTGCCACCATTGCACACTTGTGGCTGCGTGGGTGCCTTATTCAGCACATCTGTGCCAAACCATATGCAGTTTTGCCATTCTGTACATCCATACTATAATTCTAACCCGTCAGATTGATTCTGATGGTTGGTAGTAATCCTCTTCTGGCCCCCAGCTAACATGTCAGTCAACTGTGTTCTTTTCCTTTACTATAGCCCCTGTGTCCCTCCAGAAAAAATCAAAATTTTTTCGTCTTCTGGTTTATAGGAACAAATGCAAGTAAGAATAGACGATATTCTATATCTACAGTACTGTGCTAAAGTTTTAGACAGGTGTGAAAAAATGCTGTGAACAAAGAATGCTTTCAGAAATATAAATAATGATTGTTTATTTTGATCAATTTACAAAATGCAAAGTGAGCGAACAAAAGAAAAATCTCAATCAAATCAGTATTTGGTGTTACTACCTTTTGCCTTCAAACCAGCATCAGTTCTTCTGGCCCCACAGAGCCCTGATCTCAACATCATCCAGTGTGTCTGGGTTACATGAAGAGACAGAAGGATGTGAGGAAGCCTACATCCACAGAAGATCTGTGCTTAGTTCTCCAAGATGTTTGGAACAACCTACCAGCCGAGTTCCTTCAAAAACTGTGTGCAAGTTTACCTAGAAGAATTGATGCTGTTTTGAAGGCAAAGGGTGGTCACACCAAATATTGATCTGATTTAGATTTCTCTTTTGTTCATTCACTGCATTTTGTTGACTGATGAAAATAAATTATTAACACTTCCATTTTTGAAAGCATTCTTTGTTTACAGCATTTCTTCCACACGTGCCTAAAACTTTTACACAGTACTTTAGACTTATTCAAAAGGGCCCTGTGGAACAGCTCATGTTCCTTCAGTGCTGGCTGCAACTGCTCCAGTTCCCCCAGTGGCTGGTGAGGAGCTTGCAGGGCTTCCAGTGCCTATGTCTGCAAGGTCCCCAGGTTGTCATCGCAGTCATCGTCCCTTGGCCCAGCACTGACTCCATACTCCTCTTTGTCACCAGCCTAAGGTTCAACATGCCTTAGGAGGGCGACTCCCCTTCATATGTAGAGGTTCCCAGTATGACTCACTGAGGGGGGAGTTGAGGAGCTGAGTTATTTCTTGATGTGTGTGAGGGAGTAGAGAAATTACATTATTGTTGGTATGAAAATTGTTTCCCCAACCCCTTGGCTGGCCTGCTTCCTCCTACAGCTCATCTTTCAACTGGCCATTGATGCAGCGCACTTAGGTTCCTCCCGCCTGTTTCCTCTTTGCCCATTAAACTTTCATCCTATTACCACTATATACTCCCCTGCTAACCTTCAGCCCATTTTGCTTAGTTTACAGTGATGGCTCAGCCCGATAAAAAATGTATTTAATGGTCCCTTTATCTCTATAAGTACTCATTCAAGTACTATGATTGGTTTTGTATCATCTGTCAAGCTAATGTAGCAAACAACTAGTAGAAACTTGACACAGGGTCAATTAAATGATCACACACTTGCCAAGACTGTTGATTTGGTACTAAATGTCAAGCAGACTGGCTTATGCAGTTTCTGTCACTGCATGAGACTGTTTTCTGAAAAATGGACAACAATCCAGGAAAAATTCAATATTCAGATTTAACAATTAATTTTACCAACACAAAAACTATACAAATGCGTAGCTTCATGAGATCCTGTATAGAAAGCTAAGTTAAAAATAAAGACATTACATGAACTACATTTGGGAACAACATAAGCATTGCTTAAAGGCCCAGGACATTTTCCTTTTCTCCCCATTGATGCCCCATTGAAGCAATCAATCCAGGTCCACATTCCTGTCTCTGCATCCGCCTCTCTTTGTCAATCTGGCTGCACTATATCTATAAAAATGAGATTTATCAAGCTGCAGGCATGTGTGTGTGTTTGGTCAAGAAGTGGACTGTAGAGGACTTCACAGCTGAGTGTCTGAGCCAGAAGGGACACTGACCGTCACCTGCCGAAGGTTACCATTAATGGGTCAGGCCTTTCTCAGCTATGTCCTCCAACTACAGCTGCCTCTAAACCCTCACTACAATGCATTTTTATTATAACAAAACTCCTTAAACCATTCAGTTAGAAATGTTGTGGTTATTATTAATATTGACTAAGCAGTCTTAGAATTTAAAGGGTTTACATCCAGAAAAGGAGGTTAGTTTATTTCATTATTTTATTTTTATAAAGATTTTGATGTAGTTGTTAGAGTTTCTTGATTGTATATCAGTTTTAAAGGCTGGTCAGTTGTAAATGAGGATGGGAGACTGCCATATACAATCATGTGAAAAAATTACATGAAGGTCTGTGTGTTTTTGTAACATTCTTGGACATTTGGATATTTAATCTCATTTTAAACAATACTGAGAGATTCACGTAACATAACTAAACAATTGACACTGAAGAAAAGACTTTTCAGAATCTTCTGTATGTAATGGTTCTGTACCAGTAGAGGGTGCCCTGGTCTGATTGTGCACACCTGGGCATTGGGTATCAGGTGTGCCTCATCGGGGGCTGGTGTTATAAGCCCAAACAAATCAGAGCAGGGCGCTGGTCAGTCTGTGTGCGCACTTTGTGATTATTCATGTTATGTTTTACACTTGTTATGTTTCATATGTTTAGTTTGAGTTCTGTGCACGTTATTCCTTATTAGAGTTCAGTACGAAGCTCTTTGCTCTGCGTTGGCGTCCAGTTCACAACACCACACTGTGACACTGTAAAATGTAATTCTACAAAAATGTATTTCTTGTGAGGAATAAATTGACACCCCCACCTTTATTCCCAATTAAAATGTCTCAAATCAAACACAGGTGTTACACATCAGGTGCACATGATTAGAACATCCTTACTCAGCATTTTCAAGGAGGCTTGCACTATTTACATTTACATTTACGGCATTTAGCAGACGCTCTTATCCAGAGCGACTTACATGTCCTAATTACAGGGACAGTCCCCCTGGAGACACTCAGGGTTAAGGGTCTTGCTCAGGGACCCAGTGGTGGTAGTGCCAGAGGTGGGATTCAAACCTGGGACCTCTTGATCCAGAGGTCCATAGGCAAGTATCCTACCACTGGACCACCGCCACCCTATTTAAACTTCAGAGATTTAGTTTTGTGCTACTGACTGTTGAGGTGAGAGTGAGCACCATGGTGAGATCAGAAGAGCTGTCTGAGGGCTTCAGAAAGAAGATTGTAGCAGCTTATAAGTCTGGTATGGGATTTTAAAAGATCTCAAAAGAATTTTTGATCAGCTATTCCACTGTCCGGAAAATAGTCTACAAGTGGAGGACTTCCAAAACAACTGCCAACATGTCCAGGTCTGGCTGTCCAAGCAAGTTCACCCCGATAGCAGACAGCAAGATGATAAAAGAAGTCTCCAAAAACTGTGTCCTTCCTGTGCAAGGAGGAAACCTTTGCTCTCAAAGAGAAACATCAAGGCCAGAATGAAGTTTGCCGGAGAGAACAAATACCAGGACTTCAGGAATAATGAACAGATGAATTTAAAACTGAAATATTTGGACACCAGAACAGAGGACATGTCTGGCGTAAACCAAATACAACATTCCAGGAAAATAACCTCATACCAGCTGTGAAGGATGGAGGTGGAAGTGTCATGGTTTGGGGATGCTTTGCCAACTCAAGATCATAGAATCCACCACATGTATCAGAGGGTGCTCGAGGAACATGTGAGACCAACAGTAAGAACATTAAAGCTGAAGCGGAATTGGACCCTGCAACAAGACAATGACCCAAAACTGACCAGTAAATCCACCAAGGACTGGCTGAAAAGAAATGGAGAGTCCTGGAGTGGCTGAGTCTAAGCCTTGATCTTAATCCTATTAAGATGCTGTGGGATTACTTAAAACGGGCCGTACATGCAAGAAACCCCTCAAACATCTCAGCTTAAAGAAGTCTGCATTGAGGAGTGGATCAAACTTTCCTCAGACTGATGTCTGAGACTGGTTCTCTGGATTTCTACACTGGATGTCTGAGACTGCTACAAGAAGTATCTCACTGCGGTTATTTCAGCCAAAGGGGGGAACAATAGCTACTAGGGCTGCAATTAAATTACTTTCTGTTCCAGAGATAGATAAAAACAAGATTAGACATCAATATGTGAACATTTCCTAATAAAGAACTGAATATTTAATGGGCTGTCCTAATTTTTTCACATGACTGTATATTCATTTGAGATGGGTGACTGTTGGAGATATACGGCTATATGGTGGACAGGTTAGGCATTTCCAGAAAGCAAAGGCCTCCCAGCCAAGTCCATCAATCACCGTGAGGGTTTCCTGAACTCCATACCAGTTACTCCACCGAGCTGACGAAACTGCTATCATCAGATTTCTCTCCTCACCTGAACTTCAGATCACCTACATCAGACTGGATCATCTGCATGAGCTGCTGCCACTAAGATTAACAAAAGCTTCACCCACTCTAGCAGAACCACCACTATTTGCTCACCGAACTTCCAACTACAGACACTAATGGACTCTTTTACTGTTTTTATCTCATGCTTAACGAAACTCATCACTAAATTGATTAATTTATGAAATGCACTTTCTCTTTCTTTCTTCCCTTCTTTATTCCTGTTGTCGACCAGAGGAGGATGGGTTCCCCTTTTGAGTCTTGGTTCCTCCCATGGTTTTTTCATCCTGTTTTAGGGAGCTTTTCCTTGCCTCTGTTGCCCTCTGCTTACCCAGCTGGGGCTCGGATCCGGTTTTTGTAAAGCTACTTTGTGACAACAACAGTTGTAAAAAGCGCTTTATAAATAAAACTGACATGACTTGACTTTATGAGGCCTTATGATCATCAAATTTGCACCACTGAAAGGATAAATTATGCAATATTGGCCCTTTCAGCTCAGTTCTAAACATATAAATTGGTTTATTTATTGCTAAAAGACATTCTTTCTTTCATTTTTAATCTCGAGGGATGCAAGGGATTTTTAATTATATGCTATTATGTGGGAAGGACCAATTGAGAGTTTAAAATAATAAAATCTAATGATACAAAGTGTTTGAAAGTGAAAATGACTATTTGTTATTGTAATGCAATAATTAGAAATGCATGGCACACATTTACAAATGCTTTTAGAAGTCGATTCTGTAATGCCACTTCTGATTCTGGACTAGTTCTGATCAGTGCTACCGTATGTTTGGCCTTATGTGGGCCACTTGCATGAAGTAACAGCCAGCAGACAAGAGGCTGGCCTGCACACTGTGAATACACTCTCTGGCCCAACATTGCCTGAATGTGGAACTGTAATTAATTTTTACTATTATGGGCTACCTGTAATCATCCACTTCATTATAAGGCAGACACTTTCAGATTAAAATATTTATGTCCACCAGTACACAGACTAAATTGTACAGGACCTATAGTTTTAGCACAGCTTTTCTGCAGAGAAGTTCTGAAGTGACATAAAATTTACATTTTATATTTGTACATTTTATGTTCATAGCATTTAGCAGACACTCTAATCCAAAGCTGTATAAATACATCAGTGCTTCATATCTGCTATTAGAGCTTAAGTGCCTTTTTTGGGTTTGTCTTTGATAGAAGTGAAGAAAGTGTAGAAAAGTTTTTTTCTTCCAATTTAAAGGTTTTTTCTTGAGAAAAAAAGCACTTCTAACCAATGCTTTTTCCTCATGAAACAGGCTCTTGCTCAATCCCTCTCCTCTGCAGTGCTTTTCTAATTCATTACATTTATGGCTTTTGCCAGATGCTCTTATCCAGAGCAACTTCCATTTCCTGCATACAGGGACAGCAACTTGGTGTTACGGGGTTTTGTTCAGGAACCCAATGGTTTTGGTACTGAAGGAGGGATTTGAACCTGCAAGCACATCCATAGGTGAGTATCCTACTCCCGTTTAGTGGTCGCCATAGGGGATAATCTGTTTCCGTTTCTTCCAGTCCTCTGCAAACCAACCACCTGCATGTCCTCTCTCACCACGTCCACAAACCTCCTCTTTGGTCTTCCTCTTGTCCTCTTTCAAGGCAGCTCCATCTCCAACATCCTCCTTACAATATAATCCTTGCTTCTTGTCTCCACATGTCCAAATCCTACCACTAAACCACCACCACCTCATTTTCCACCTGACGTTTCTTGACATAGCAGGACTGTGTAGACAAGCAGCTGTGTCTATGTGTCTATGCTGATTCTTAGGACAGTTTAGGAAGTGCAGATCAAAATAGTCTTTAATGAAATATCGTAAGAACCTTTTTCAAAATGGTAATTTCACAAAAGGAAGAAGAGTCACTATGTCGTTTTTGCATGTACTTTACGAACACTTCATGTTATGAACATTTTATTTCATGTAATTTTGGACCATCATTGGGATCATCATTAAACATGATAAAAGGTTTTGTTCTAGCAGAGAAATGTTGGTTCTCTGTTACATAATAAAAAGACCTAATAAAAAGGGGTGTTTTTTTAAGGTGTAAAATTCATAGGCCAATTAATTAACAAAGACACACTAATATAACTAAAATTATATAATATAACTAAAACTGTAATGTAGAAAATTGCATGTAATTATTATTCATTTCTGAAACCTTATTTGATAGCTGGAATTGCACTGCTCTTTTTTTTGGATGAATTTTTTTACATTTCATATATAAATAAATTTCATGTATTAATTTCTTTCAGTTTACAAAGTAAAGGTTTCTAGTCCATAACCTCATAATGTAAGTCTAGTAGCCTTTATTTAGAAGCACACTAAAGTGAAGATGAGCAAATACGTGCTGCTTGTTCATAATGAGACTAAGTGCTGCTGACAGATTTATACAGCACAGTTATTTTTGCAATTTGAAATTTCTGTGCTTCAGAAATAAACCTGATGTACTCTTCATCTCATCTTTATCTGAAATTCAGTGATTACTTTCAGGACTGTTCTTTATGTGCTTTTGATTCTTTTTTTTTTTGTCCTCTTCAGACTGCAATATAACCCCCTGCTTTTTTTCCCTTCACAAATATAATTTTTATTTTGGGAGAGAAAAAGCAAACATGGCTTCCACTTTGCTGATCGTTGCTGTTCTGCATAATGCATGGTTTGGCCACCAATGACAACATGTTTCACTGTCTTTAAAAAAACTCATCATAATTTGTTTAAATGCTGAATATGTGTACTGAACTGGTATTTTGCTGATAGGTTTCTGCCGTCCTGTGTTTCACATTTTCCTACTTTATCTATTGGTCATCCTCCAGCAGTCTTATTTCATAGTCAGTCATATTTAAGAACACTTAAATATGGTTGTCCTTTAACCTTGCTTTTGAAAGAATTTTAACCACAGAATTTACGTTGCTCTGCCACATTTTTCCTGCTGATTAAGACAGTTTGCAGTTTGTTTTTGTGTCTCTTAAGTTTAAAAATCCGTTGCTGGTGCTTAAACAAATACTTTGTGATGTAGACTTACTAAGCCACAGTCATGTATCGTCACATTAATGAACAATACATTCACTTACCTTTAATTACATGCAATGTTATTTCAGTTTATTTTACAGTCTGAGTGTGTTAAAAATATACTTATTTTTGAAAGTATTTTTCCACATTAACCATATTTTAAATGGCGCTAATATGCATAAGTTGATTGCTCCTGCCGGTACACGTGTGAAGCTGGATGCTGCATAATCTGATTTAAACATTTTGCAGTTTATTTCCAGGAAGACCAATTACTTGCAATAGAACCCTTCTGCAACACTATTGCCTTAAGGTGACTATCAATGATTAATTTCACAAAGAAGAGTCCAACCAGCTGAGGCATGAGGTAGTTTGTTTAATATACCAGTCATTTTTTTCAAGCAATACTTCTAGAGAATGTGTGATTTTAATATTTGCTTCTTGTTATTGAGCTACCTGAGCTCATTTCCTTTGGTCCGTTTTAAAGTGATGTTAGACAAGTGATGTAAGAAAGTGTCCTGGCCGTGGCTTCAGGCGTGTTCTGACCCAAAGACACTTCATCAATTTCAGCACGATTGAGTAAAGATCCACAGATTGCCCTGTTTTGCTGTAGGCTCAGAAGTGGTGCCAACTGAATTTTCGATAAGGTCACTTCTGATGCCAGCTGCCTACTTTACAAGTTCCTGGCAGCTGCTTCATTGAAAAGCAGGAAATCAAATGGTCCTCCACATCACCGCTGTGCTCTGCCATCTTACTTTTCCTTGGAAAGACTTAGAAAGCAGAAATTAATGAAATCTACTCAGATGGAGGGTTTGTAGATGGTCTTAATATATTTCTTTATTTAAAAAAGGCTTTAAAAAGCTTTTTCTCTGCAAGCAATATTGGTATTCAGAAAAATACATATATGGAAATACTAAATGTGGACATGAAATCAAGCATATGTAGATCTTCATGCTACAGCTAGATGGCAGTATAGTAATGTATCTGGAAATTTTCTGTCCTCATCAAGTTCTGGTAAAATCTCTGGGACAAATTTGCTCCTCTAGGGAACATGGACATGCAGACACACTGCAAAAAAACTACATTTGTTTTTCATTTTCCCCTGGTTATGTTACACGATAAGCCGAATTTCTGTGTGAATGTCAAAACATTTGCAAAAGCATCATAAATATGAAAAATCTGCAAATAACTGGGCACAAATACAATTTCTTTTTTAAATGTAATCTGTTTAAAGGTCATTAATATTCATAGAATAATGGGACTCTTAAGCAACTTATTTGTCATGTTATTTATCTTTCGTTAGGCCTAAATCCAAATCAGTTGTGTACAAATTAAGCAATAGACACTTGCCAGCCATTTTTACAGTCTGAAATGTCTTTAAAAATGGGGGTTAAGGAAAACTGTAAGAAAAATCTATGGGATATACATGCTTAGAGTGCTCATTCATCAGCCTCATATGCCTGAATGTACAGGACAGTTTTGGCTAGCCTGAGAAGGATCATCAGAAGGTAATCCTAACTGTGATGTGGAACAAAAGTCAGTGTCTGAAGTTTGCAACACAACACCCACAACCCCTGGCAAATATGATGTAATGACCACGCTAAGAGGATGTTCAGCTTTATTTATTTTGTAGCAGATAACGAAAATGACAGGTGATACAAAACTGGTTTTGTTGAATAACATTCTGGCTTCGTGAAACAGTTTAAACAAAGCTTGTTTTACTCGAATATCTTTTTGTGAATTGCTTACTTGTGGCAGTAATAAAGTTGGTTAAGAAGTGTTCTGTTATCTGATAAAACAAAATTTGAGCTATTTACCTGCAGACACTAGAGGTTTGTGGAGAGAAACGATTCAATAAAATAACCTCAGTTACCGTCACCTATGAAGGTGGATGTTTTATGCTTTGGGGTTGCGTTAGTTGGCACCTAGTGAAACTGGAAAGGTGAGGGTAGGAAGAAGACAGTAGTGCAGTATTAAATATAAGCAAATTCCAAGGCATGTGAAGAAACTTGAGGCTTAATATTACTACAAGGCGATGATTTTGTTTTGTTGTCTTTAATTTGGCAATATACATATAGACTATCCGTATAAATATATATATATATATATATATATGGATAGTTGGAATCGAAGCTCTTTAGTACGTGTGTGTCCGACTGCGTCAGGATAGTGCCAGTTCCTGACCTGCCACCAGCACTCTCCAAATCCTCTTCTCTAACAGCATTCACATCAGGTTCCCATGAAGCTAAACAGAACCAGATGGTTCAATTGTATTTGAAAACAGATGGGATCATGTTATTAATGACATAGTACTTGGCGACCCCCCCCCCCCCACACACACACACACACACACACTCTCTTTCTATGCCTTCTTAACAGGACAGGCTTAAATAGTTAAACACAATGAAATGGCCGGGGATCTTTTCTCAGGGTCCGCTTAGCTTGTGAGGGTGTGTGGCTCTTTGGCATTTATACATGAGTCGGGCTTTTGAACTTGCCAGTATCCTGCACTCTAATGGCTCTTTTTTACATTCAGTCACACCTGATTTGTTGAGAATCAAAGAACAGAAGCCGCATTCACGGTGACTCAAAAAACTAGCAAGAGAGTCAGCTCAGGGAGGTGTGTGTGCGTGCGCGTGTGTGTGTGTGTGTGTGGTGAGGGGGTGCCATGTTTGCAGCCAAGTGACAGGGAATTTATGGGAGCACTTAGGCATCTTGGGGAGTAAGTAAGAAAGAGCAAGAGAGAGAGAAAAAAAGAGTCAAACACTTGTCTATGAGTGGCTTATTAAAAAGGTGAGAAGTGAGTGTACTGTCTGGAGGGGGGAATAATTGCACTTTTAAAAGCAACTTCAAAAGGCCAGTTGTGTCGGTGGAAAACCGTTAGCAAGCCATGAAGAGAACCCGGGGAGGAAGTGACTTGTGAGAGTTTTTGCCTCTCTATCGGCATGTGCTGGATCAAACCGTCTGGCCTCCACCAGGGGCGGAGGAACTGCAGACACCATATGTCTTACTGGCCATCCGTTTGTTTGGAGCCTCACAACCATAGTTGCGTCCCTTCTATTAAGCAATTGGGCATGTGCTAGTGGGACATCAACGCTTTTAGAGTTTCCTTTGAACTGATTAAGTCAGGGTTCATGAAATATGTTGTTAATAAACATCTTAATTTAATCTCGTCACTTTAATCAAGTCTTTTTTGTTTATTGTAATTCAGGTATTCCGTACAGATCAGGGGAGGATGAGTTCTCCTTTCTAAGGTTTGGTTCCTCTCAGTGCTTCTCCTGTGTGTTTTAATGCACATGCACGTGCACCCATACTTATAGAACAACTGGCAAAAGCTTTGAGTATGAGTAGGAAGTATTGGTTTTCACAAAGTTTGCTGCTTCAGTGTTTTTAGATCTTTTTGTCAGATGTTTCTATGATATACCGTTGTATAGTTACAAGCATTTCATGTTTATTTTATTGACAATTACATTACGTTTATGCAAAGAGTCAGTATTTGTTGGCCCTTCTTTTTCAAGACATCCATGATTCGCACAGACATGCTGTCAATCAGCTTCTAGGCCAAACCTTGACCGATGGAGCCCGTTCCTGCATAATCAATGTTTGGAATTTGTCACAGTTTTTGTTTGTACACCAGCCTCTTGAGGACTGACCACAAGTTTTCAATGGGATTGAGGTCTGGAGAGTTTCTTGGCCGTGGACCCAAAATTTTGATGTTAATCTCCTCAAGCCACAGTTATCACTTTTGCTTGAAAATCCATTGTTCTTCACCAAACTGTTCTTGGATGACTGGGAGAAGTTGTTCGCAGAGGATGTTTTGGTACTGTTCTTTATTCATGGTTGTTTTGGTAAAATTGTGAGTGAGCCCACACCCTTGGCTTAGAAGCTCCACACATGAATGGACTGCTTTACTGTTGGCACGACACATGAGTGATGGTAGCGCTCACCTTTTCTTCTCCATTTGTTTTTTCGAATGCCCCAAAGAATATTAATCGGAGAAAATGACTTTACTTCAGTCCTCAGCTGTCCTGTCCTTGTACCTTTTGTAGAATATCAGTCTGTCCGTGATGTTTTTCTTTGGAGAGAAGTGGCTTCTTGCCGCCCTCCTTGACAGCAGGCCAGCCTCCAAACGTCTTCTTCTCACTGACTTTGCAAATACTTGTAATTGATCTGATCACTCTTCATACCTTCATTCTGAAGTTTATACAAATCACCATCAGAAAAACCGAGACAGCAAACTATGAAAATTAATATTTGTGTCAATCTCAGAACATTTGGCCATGGCTATACATGAATATGATCTTTATTCTTAGAATATTTATTAAGGACTTTCTTGCATTATGATAACATGAAATATTGCCAATTGTTCTGCATTGTTTATGTAGTTAAGTCTGAACATTTAATACATCTCAAATATATTTCCAAAAAAATTACAAATATTTTTTTGCTATTTAAATCCATCCATCCCTCCATCCATCCAACTGTCCACTTCTTCTTCTTTTGGCTGCACCCCTTTTATCAGTTTCCATCTCTGCATCTTCCTCATTCACGAAAACCTCTGCATGTCCTCTCTCACCACATCCATAAACCCCCTCTTTTTTGGTCTTTCGCTTTTCCATTTGCCAGGCAGCTTCATCCTCCTTCGTCCTTCTTAAAGCAGTGCAGCGGTGGCACAGTGGTTTGGGAGTTGCCTGAGAGAAGCGTGGGCCACATTTTCTTTTTATTCGTACGGCAGCGGTGGCACAGTGGTTAGGGAGCTGGCCCCAGGATCAAAAGATCATGGGTTTGAATCCCAGACCAGTAGGTTGCCCTGAGATACCCTTGAGCAAGGTACCATCCCCGTCACTGCTCCCTGGCGCTTTCAATAGCTGCACCCAGCTGCGAGTGTTTGTGTGTGGGATGCAGAGGTAATTTAATTGTGGTTCCCTGTGTGCTGTACTGTGTACTCACAATGACATGAATGGTCACTTTCACTTTCCAGTATAAGCCACGTCTCTCCTCTGTATCTCGCTTCTCTAACTCCAAACTTGTATCCAAAACTTCTAACCTGAGCTGTCCCTCTAATATACTAATTTCTAATCCTGTCCATCTTCATCACTCCCAGTGAAAATCTCAGCATCTCTATTTCTTCCATCTCCAGCTCTGCCTCCTGTCTTTTTGTCAGCACCACTGTCTCCAACTCGTATAGCATAGCTGGTCTCACTACCATCCTGTAAATCTGCCCTTTTACTCTCACTGATACCTGTCTGTCACAGATCACTTTTCTCCACCCATTCCTACCTGCCTGTACTCTGTTTCTTCATCATCTTCATCATCACCACTCGCTGTTGTCTTGTGTCTTATGTCGTGTCTTATGTCGCCTTATGTGTAGCACCAGGGTCCTGGAGGAACGTTATTTCGTTTCACTATGTACTGTGTATATGAACAAACAGTGCTTCTGTAATGCAATAATAATTCTCAGCATGAAACCATATTCTTGCTCACTAATCCTCACCTCTTTTCTTAACCTAGCTTCTGCTACTCTAACCCATAACTTCATGCTGTGGCTGATCAACTTTATACGTCTATAGTTACGTGCGTCACCCTTATTCTTGAAAATCGTTACTAGTACATTTCTCCTCCATTCCTCAGGCATCCTCTCATTTTCCAAGATTGTGTTAAACAATCTGGTCAGAAACTTCACTGCCATCTCTCCTAAACACCTCCATGCTTCCACAGGTATGTCATCTGAACCAACAGCCTTTCCATTCTTCATCCTCTTCATCACCACCCTTACTTGAATCTTGCTAATCCGCTGCACTTCCTGGTTCAGCATTCTCACATCATCTAATCTTCTCTCTCTCTTGTTCTTTGGAAAGTATTCTTTCCATCTGCTCAACACACTCTGTTCACCTGTGAGTACATTTCCATTTAATCTTTAATCGCCCTGACCTGCTGCACAGCTCTCCCAGCTCTGTCTCGGTAAAGGTCCTTCTCACCTTTCTTACTGTCCAGCCCCTCATACAATTCGCCAAACACCTTATCTTTGGCCTTCACCACTGCTTTCTTTGCTCTGCACTTTGTGTCTTTGTACTTCTGTATAATTTCTTTATCTCTCTGACCATCCCATTTCTTCTTCACTAGCCTCTTCTTCTTCTGAATTCTGGGTTCCACCACCAGGTTTCCTTATGTAGTATGAAAAAAATGTCAGTTTTTATAAACATTATCAGAATAACAAAAATAACAAATATGTGCAAATCTATACATATATATATATATATAGTAAAAATCACAATGCTGTGAAATGGGTCAATAGGATTTTTCCTATTGACTGTAACTAATTTTTTTGCAGTGAGGCTCTCTCCTGTGGATGCCTTCAGAGATCAGATAATGTGTGTTAGTGGTCTGAATTGTCCATCACCAACTGATGATGTTTCTGTCCTTTGTGACAAGGTAAAGTTTCAGTCTTTTAAAGTTTCAGTGCCACAAAGTCTGTTCTGCATCATGCCTGGCACACAACCAAACTGCCTTTGTAGTGCTGGGCCTCAGTTCCAGCGAGGATTAGTTGTTCTCTGCAAGTTTATTCTTGGTATTAGAGAGAAGACGAGATAGAGATATTGTGGCTTTTGAATGTCCCCTGAAAGAGAGATATTTAGACTGCAGGTGGTGGTCAGTCACTGAAGCTTCAGTGAAATAAAGAGTGATAATTTATGGCTGTCGGAAGAGAGGTGGTCCAGTGCAGGGGGGTCTGAAAGACCAACTCATACATTTTGCCTTGATTTTTGAGTTTTTCTTATACTAATTTCATTGAAGATCATTTCAGTTTATAGAAGAAGCTATGGTAATCTAATACACTCACATCTCTTCATGCCTTTGGTGTTTCTGCACATGTTGGTCACATTAGCAGTGATAAAAGAGTCAGTCATGAAATCTGTTGGCCTTATTCTGTTTGTAAGAACATCCAGAATATTTGATAGGTCCCTTATGTTGAAAATGTATTTTAATCACTGTAAATAAAGGAAAAATAAGCAAAATAACTCTTTCACAGACTCTTTAATGGAAAACTATGTGTTCGGATAAAAGATACTAAAAATTACAAATCTGTTGATATACATTTTAGGACATTTATGTAAACAGAATAATAAGTTTCATTCTAGCATTTGTATCTTCTCATTATATATATATATATATATATATATATATATATATATATATGTATACATTACATTATATATAGCTTATAGTATTCAATGAAAAGACACTATGCAAAGTACAACACAGTACTAAATGCACAGTATAACCTTTTGTCCTCCTGACCAAAGAAGAGTAATAAAAAGGAGAAAATTTAAAAACGCAGACTAATTAATGCCTTTAATACCATTTCTTTCCATTCACTTTCTTTTCCTGCCTGCTGTGATCCACTCGCCTCTCTGACCTTCTCTAACAGGATTATCCACATTTCTAAAACCATGGTGGAGTCAAATCCATCTCAGCCTTCTGACATCAAGTCAAGCAAGCTCTCAGTTGCATTTATTATTTCAGGTTTTAACAAATGCTGTGGTCTCACAGAAAGTGCTCAACCAAAGTATGTGTGTGTGTGTGTGTGTGTGTGTGTGTGTGTGTGTGTGTGTGTGTGTGTGTGTGTGTGTTTTCTTGTCTAGATTTTATGTGCTTAGTGTGTAAATCCTTTCTCAGTGTTCCCTGAAATTTATCCAGTGAGTTGTGGAAATTCTCTGGAGCTGCCCATATTTTCTGAGCAGGTCCAGGGGGATTCCTTCCAATACTAATTTTCTGTTAGCACTTCATTACAGCCGAACTGAATTACATGCACTGCTTTTTATCTTTTAAAGCCATAGACTGTTCACTTTTTTATCATTTGCTTTTCTTATCAGAGATGCTCCTCCTATTTTGCCATTAATTGAGCTTTTGAAAAACTTTTCCAATAGGAGTCTAATAATAATAATAATAATAATATTAATAATGAGAAGATAAATGGCCCTTTTTGACATTTGAGGGTTCAGGAACGTACACTGCGGACTGCGCTTGTAAGTGAGATGTCCTAATTACAAACTAAAACAAATACATTAGATGGCACTCATGAGGAAAACATGACTGATTTAGGTCACAGAGGTTTTTCATTTTTCCTCATCAAACTGTTCACAGCCTATGTTACTCTCATCACAAGCCATGCTGACGACACATTACTGGACTTCCACAGACATTAAGTATTGCACCGCTGAAGAGCTACTCTTGTTTCATTACCTCCACTGATGCATTGCAGTTGTTGCGCCAAATAGCAAAACAAGTTAGAAAAGTATTATGTTTTGTGGCAGATATTTTTTTTGTAAAGTCAACAGAGCCGCTAATGCGGAATCCATCATGCTGCGCTAAGCCCATATGTTTCTCATGATTTGGAATGGAGGCCCAGATGCATTTTTTCCTCCCTATGCACCTGCAGTTTGTCATCTCTCACTGTCACTTGAATGTTGAAATGCAGGCGGGAGATGATTAAGGAGACCAGTGATATCGTTCTTCTTCACCTGTTTAGATACTGTTTCAAACATAAGTTCCATAAAGCAGTGAGATGATCATTAGAACCAAACACAAATGTTAAAATGATGTAACAGCGACAAATATGTAGTATGACCTACGCAATGTGGCCCAAAATATGTGGACGGCCCTCCTTATCATTGAGGACAGCCACATCTCCTTGATGAAAAGGTTTCCGCCCCTGAGCGCCGGAGTAATGGAAATGTGTTCCCTCCACTACGCAATACTACTAGCTAGATCTGGGTCAGGTTTTAAAGGTATGTGAAAGGAGCCCTTTACATCAAGTTACACTGAAAAGTAATGTTAATGCTTCCAACTGTATAGCAAGTGTTTGAGGAGGCTGTTGGTTGTTCCAGACTGAGCCTGTTAGTGAGATCCAAAATGACAGTGTGATGAGTTTGTAGCCCAGACCTCAGCATAAGAAGAACTGTAAGGTCAGGCGTTATCATCAAACCACCGTGCCTGACCTCACAAATATTTATACCTGACACTTGTGAAAAGCTTGTGAACTCCTTAGAAAAGAACCTTGACGTAGGATTCATAAAGGATATGTATCTATGTAGCTGTCCCTTACATAGAATCAATATTTCAAGATAAATGGGTCTATAGAAACGGTTCAGAATAAATATTAATTCTGAATAAAAGATGTACAGTATATTGTTATGTTACCTTTCATTAAATATTAAGAATGTTCTCTTTCTTCTGGAAAGTTACCATTTTGGATACTTGCTCCTAGTGAAACTCTCTGGTAACTTTCAAATGCCATTGCTTATGAGAAGTGCTAAAAACTGGTGCTTTTATAATATTGTTAATCCGCATGTTTGCAGTATATCTGTGGGAGCTACCTTAATGTATTTCTATATAATGGTATCTGAAGCTGGCAAATACTCATGATTGATCAGGATTTTCACTCACACCAGTCCATGTTAGGAAAGATATACCTTTTTTTTTCACAGCTGATTAAATGAAATGCATTTTTGAGTCTAGGGTAAATGTAGCTTTCGCTGTGGTCTCTTAATATTTCTTAGTATATAAATCTAGTCTGTTTGATAAAGCAGCAAATCTTAAGCTTTGACGTCTGCGAGATTTATTGTGATTCCTGTATATTATTCTATTTCTTTCCTGCCCCAACGTCTTTGAAATACTGTACGTATTAAGAGAAAGGAAAGCAATATCTCTCCTTGTTTTCTCCCATAGGCACTCCTGGGCCTAATTTACGAGCAGCCACCGGCTTCTGTTAGAAAATTCAACATCCTTGCTGCACATAAGGTAAAGGTAAGAGGACCCATGCTCTCTTTTTACAGTAACAGAATGGATAACACATGTTCTTTAATGTTAAGCCTCTGGTCCTCGGTGGAGTCCCCGCTGTTTTATCAAGCTACTCAGCACAAATCAGAGCGGTCCTCTAAGTGCATGAGGGTACAGGCGCGGGCCGCGCACGCCTGCACATTGGAAGCACATTTGGACTGCTTCTACTTCAGAACGAATGTGTTAAAGAGGTGGATATCCGGTCTGTCTTCTGTGTTTCCCCTTTGAGCCACAGACCTTAAAACCGTCGCCTTTAACTTTTAATGCTCATTTATGTGAAATATTTGAAGTCAGATGAGTTCTGATGCTGGTGAGGTCTGATCAGGCTCGGTCATATGATGTCGAGTGAAAATCTTACAAGCAACTCACCCGTAATGTGGTACCCGCCTGTGGGGTGCTTTAGACAAGATGACAAATCTATGGACCTTGGATGTTTTTGTTAGAAGATAAGTGAAATTAAGCAAAGTCAAACCTAGTTAGTAAATGATGAATCCTTTGGAATTTTTCGCTAATTCTGCCCAGAGTGATTTCCTGGAAAACCTTGACATCATTTACACAGCTGTGGAATTAAAGCGGCCATGCTGCACTCTAACAATGCAGAGGCTGGATCTTTCTCTGTTAAATGTTTTCTGATGGCTTGCATGTAGCTGACCTGAGTACAGCTATCATTATGTTATGCATGGTATTAATACATTTGTTTCTTTTTTCAGATTTGTGTTTTCTTGTTGTTGTTGTTGTTGATGTAGTCATTTGAAACTGTAGAAGGAAACACACCCCATTTCTCTCAAAGAAAACTGACACTTGTGACTCTTGTAACCCTTTCTGCATAATTCACACCCTCCCACTGCTGAGCAACAGATTGTCTCCACACAATTTCATGGTTTCTGCAGGGCCAACAACCATGGAAAATTCTGGACATTCTGACTTGTCGCTATATTTTTTCTTCTCCTTTTCTCAGGGAGAAGAAGGGTGATCTTCAATCCATTAAGGCATCAGTTTTCATTACTTTCATTGCTTCGGTTGGGGTCATACACCGTAATATTTTTTCAGGATAAACGCATGGTCTTCAAGGGCAATGCAGCTAACATATTGTTGTGAATGAGGGAATATCAATCAAATAACAATTACATTATTTGATTTAATTATTATTTGATTTAATACAATAGGTCAGTATATTTCTGATACAGCTAAAAGGAGTTGCAGAAAATGTGGCTAATGTTAACAAGAATATTTTGATCTTCATTTTATTACACTGTTCAGCATTATAAAGAACAATTTTTGACAATTTATATTACTGGGGCTTTTAACTCTTAAAACAATGAGTTAAAATAGACATATAAATAGATTCAGGTGGTAGAGTAAAAGCTGCAAAGTATCTGAACGTTTTTGAAATACACATAATTATTTAAAAATCTCAGTGTTTCCTACCTTCATTACCTCTTCAGCACTGCACATCAGTACTATTCAGAGTGACCTTAAGCTAAAAGTATAAAAGTGAACATTTATGTTATGAAATGCTTTGTGATAAGGCTTGGGCTCTCTGGTTCTTGCATGCAGACCAGGGAAATTCAACCTGGTGGCTTTAAATTATTCATACTGCTGCCAGATATCTTGCAGTTTCTCATGTGTGCTAATGGTGCTATAATTCACTTCAGCGTGTGGCCGGCCAGTCAGGTCTGCACGTAATCCGGCTCAGTGCTGGTTTTTACCTGCAGCTCCTCCCAGGCGGTCGGAAATCATGTTAATCACATTGCTTTGTGTTGTCTGTGAGTCAGTAATCTCAGCACGGGGTCAAAGTCAGGCTTTTCGCTCACTGCCCATTCAGAACTGACAGTAATCCTGTCCTCCACTGTACTTGTTTGTTTGACACACAAATGAATCCTGTTTTCCAGTGCAGGATACAACTGATTTACTTTATATATATATATATATATACACATTTCCGGTGCTTATGCGT
Organism: Hepsetus odoe; assembly: GCA_017165825.1. Taxonomy (NCBI): domain Eukaryota; kingdom Metazoa; phylum Chordata; class Actinopteri; order Characiformes; family Hepsetidae; genus Hepsetus; species Hepsetus odoe. Next base: position 17,393,173 of record CM029381.1, on the reverse strand, counting down.
AATGCCTAGTTGTCTAAACAACTACTGGCATCATTTTTGAGAAGTGTTTTATTACGCAATAGTGCTCTCCTTGTACTGTTGTGTGTCATTTTCAGTGGGTACAAATAACTACAGGCATGATTCAGAACAATTTATGGGTTTGATTACGTAATAGTGCTTTCACATGATTACACCAAAGGCTTCCTGGGGATAAATACTAACAGGAGCTTTTATTTTTCTTTATGCTTATGCTGCTTATGCTTGTGCTTCAAATGAATTGGTATGGAAGTTTAATGTGTGGCCTGCCACCAGAGTGGCCAGCCACCAGAGAATCTGATAGATTTATATGCGGAATGGATAGAGGTCAGGAGACTCATAAAAGTTGGAGCTTTTTGAAAGTTGCTGGATATACACGAGGAGGACATTCGGAAATTGTCAGCTTCTCCGTGGTCTGATGAACCTGTCATTCTGCCACCTCAGCCTGTCCACGGCTCTACCAAGCAGGTAATGTTGTCATGAATAAGTCATAGGCAGTGCTTTATTCCTCCTATGGCTGTTTATGATGGGGCCTCTCTGACAGTACCAGGCAGAGAGGAACGGCACTGGGGAGTGAGCGAGGACTCAGGGAGGGTCCCCAGAGTAATGTTCACTGTGCTCAAGGAGTGCAAACCTGTCAGAATGAGTAACAGCCCTGTCGATCTGAGACAAGCCAGCACCACCTCACTATCACCAGCCAGAATGCTGTTTTTCTCTCTGAAAGTTCTTTATGAACAAGCAATAGTTTCTAGCCGCTGCTCCCAGTACAGCTGAGTTAGGATATGGGCACAAATGAAAAGGCCGGGCCTCCTTTGCTCAGGGATATCTATTCAAGGCTTTGCACATGATCTTTAGGGAGTGTTTGAGCATTTTGTTATGCATGGAAATGCAACAGTTTTCTTCAGCCAAGCCAGGTCACTTACTCTATCAAAGGCTTGGCACATGAAGCCTTAGATATCTGGATGGCTATTTTTGGCTACTGCGCACCATTCAGGAATTTCTTTTAGAGTGTACCTGTTATAATGGCTCTCACCATAGCCTGAACATGTGGATATTCATCTTCCAAATGGTCTTTGAAATATTTTTGCAACTGGAAATCAGAGGAACTATCCATGGAATTAATGGAATCAATGGAGCATTAGACTGGACCATTTCTCCATCTGTAGTTTAAAACTTTTTTTTTAAAACAGAGATGAAAGGACATTATTTTGGGCTAGAAATAACATTCTTTAAGATGCCTTTATTTATTAATTGGTCTACAATTGTTTGCTCTCACACAATATAAGTTAGAAATGCAGAATGCATGGCATGAGAGGAATCCTAGAAATGGATTGAATTGGACTGTTTGACCAGGCCTGGAGTCATGACTGAAACTTATTTCCTCTATTCTTGGGTGCCCCATGTGTTCTGCATCCTCTTTTGAACAAAATAAATACTAACAATGCCATTAACGAGACATGTGTTCTTTAGATCTGTCATAATAGATTAAAAAGATTAAAACAACTTTGTCCTGCCATTTCCAGTCAAAAGCACCGTACTGGCTACATGGGCTTGACCTTCATGCATTAACATAGATGGTCACAAAGCCTCACTAAATAACTAAAGACAACAATTTTGAATAAAATTGCAAACACGAACATTTATTTCTATATGTTTTTGAATGCTGAATGAATGCTGACACTAAGATGTTGTTGTAGTAGCAGATTTAAGCTCCACAAGGCCACATTAGTTGTCCTATCTTATCAAGAAAACAATAAATCACCACATCATCCTCCCTTCAACATGGGAAGTCTTTGAGCCCATCTGAGGAACTTCCTATGCTGAAGGGAGGAAGTCTAAAAGATGCTTACAACATCTGCCTGATAGATTGTGTATCCCCCCAAAAACTCTGAACCCACAAAGGGTTCTTTGGAGAAATGTCATGAAACAAACACGTTTGGTTGCCCAAAGAAGTGCCAATTGTTAGCTTTACAGAAATATTACTATGAAGAACCTTTTTTAATGTTCACATACATAATATAAAAAGAATATAAATAAAAAAGTCATCCAATTACAATTTAATATCAAGTTTTTGCTCATTTATTTTTTTCCCTAAAACAATATATCAGAGCTAAAGGTCATGTATGTGAAAGACTATATAAGCAAGTGAACAAGTAGGTATAGGAGGAAGCTGCAGTGAAGACAAAATTACGTGTAAGAACACAGAAAGATAAATAACTGGCACTGAAAAGGCTGTTCAGTCTCACTTTGGATATTAAGGAGTCATGATGCCCCAAAGCATGTAGTCAACTTAGTGAAATCATTGCTTCTAATCAGACCTGGCAATGGAAGCTGAATTTCATATATGATGTTTGAAGTTTGTACACCCTAAATCTTTCAGTTTGCTTCGTTCTGCAGTACTTTCAGTTGCAATTATAACTGACTTATAACTGAAAAAACAGAAAACTGCCCTCAAGAGACCTTCACCGCTGCTCTGCTCCTTATCCAGCGCTGCTGGGGACTGTGAAAACTGAACATAGCGTACAGACATTTTAAGACAATCATAAAATTTTACAACTGCTTTAACGTTTGGTCAAATTCTCTCATAAGTAAGAGATCCTTTCATTTTGGTGCTAAGTAAACAATTCAGGCAGTGAGCAAAGCTCTGGTGGTAAAGCATTACTAAGATAGTAAAAGCTTTGAAATTAATACTTAGTCACAGTGAACAGTGACCAATGGTACTCATTTAATTGAGCACTTGAGCAACTAAAAAAGTAGTGATCTAGCCTCTTGTGAGCTTTGTCATTATTGGTCATCAGTATAAATAAAATTTGGCTTTGTATACCTTCTTGTCATTCCCGGTATCGAGTTAAGAAGAAAAGGTTTGTTTATCTGAGTCATGCTCTCTGTGATACATCAGAGATTTTTAAAACACTTGATTGTGCAGATAGATTTCAAAGACTGAACATTTGACTAATAAGCTCTATAAATACAAAACAGAAGGTAACGCTTGAACTTCAGTGAAACAGAAGGTAACATTTTAAATGCTCATTATGATTTTGAACATTCTTGAAATGTTATCAAGCCAATACCCAATTAATAATTCCCTTCATTAAGCAATAACTTTGGGTTTATCATTTAGACCATTTTTATAGTTTTAAAAAGGATTCAGTTTTATATGTAATGTATATGTAATGTACATTAAACTTAAATACTTGGGCTGAGTTTCATCAGAATTGTATCTTCTATAGCAGTCATTCACAACAAAAAGAGCAATCGAAATGGTCTAATATTGGCTTTCTAAAACTAAGTAAGAGCTTTAAAAAGGCGTAGATCAACACACACACACACACACACACACACACAAAACTAATGCGAAGCAAAGGTTTTGTTGGAGATCTAATTCCCGTTGGATCAATTTGGTTGCTTTATCAGACAATTAACTGCTTGGAGGCTTCATATAGACCTCCTTTCCATGTAATCACTTTCTGAACGCTTCAATAATCTGTATCCATTACAAAAATGTATTTATGTGTCCTTCACATTCTTTGTTGCATGCACAGCTCATTTTGTCTGTCCCAGCTGTTTCGGGCTTGCTTCTGTTCAAGCATACCACTGAATAGTGACATGTGGCATGCGTATGACCATCAAAGACTATTTCTGACCACATGCAGTATTTGTTCTTTTTTTACTGATCATTTTCTAGAAAAAAATTGATTGAGATTAGGTGAGAGATATGGCACATATATGAAACTAACCTTAAAAGTTAACCAGTGGCAAAGCCTTGTTTACTTTTATTTAGAGACCAACTGAAATGTGATGCCATGAATGTAGCTTACTAAACACTGAACCTTTCCTTCCCTTCTTTTGAATAAGACTACACAGGTCAGTGACTATACATATGCCAACCACAGGCAGTGGCAGTCCTTCAAAAGGATTGGAAAATAACACTATTGTAATAACAGCATTATGTATTGTGTTTCACTGTGGTTATACTGGTAAATAGAATGTACGCTCCCTATATAGACTTCAAAAAAAAAAAAAAAAAAATTCATAGACAATGTGCTTCTGATATCACTTCAAACGAAGGGGAAACTGAATGAATGAGCTCAGATGGTGATCAGACTTAACCATGACTTTTTTACTTGGGTCAAAGGTGGAAATCACAGTATGTGACAAGAATCAAATCATCAAATATCTGCATATACTCATGTGGATTCAGAGGGAACCATTAAAAACAATTCTATATGCCATAAGAATGAATCTGAAGAACCCTTTTGAAGTTCAGAAAACCTCCACATATTGTTTTCCATTGAAGATTAAAAAAAAACTTTACATCTAACTCAAGAGTCACGCACTTTATTTTAAGAATGCAGCACCATGGAGGCAAAAATGAATATTTGTTTGCATTTTGCACAAGATAAAAGCATTTGGTCATGAAAAGTGTACAATTTTCTCAATGAATCTGCAAGTGGCTCTCATTCAGATCCCTGCTGGACAACAGCAGACAGACAAGGGCTTGGTTTTGAATTGAGGATTCATTACCTGGCGCTGAGTTGTTTTTACCACATCAGAGCCTAGAAGTGCTTTTGTAAGCATTGTACGCTCTGATCTCCAGACAGACCTTTCAACTTCCCCGTCTCTTCTCTATCAGCAGGGAAAGGGTGGAGTGCATTATGAGAGGTGAGCTCAACAGGTTAACCTGATGAAAAGAACATGTTCGCCCTTCAAAACCCAACCTCTGCTACGAGTGAAATAAGCCTCAGAGATTTCAGCACTGTCATAAAAAAGAACTTTCAAATTGGCAAATGATGTGTAAAAGAGGACCATAGATTTGAAACTAAATATGTGCATGTAAATTCAAATTACAAAGTCATTTGGTGACCTTTCAGCCATGTTTTGTTGAACATTTTGATGTAAGTCAGTTGGAACCTGACACCTTACCGGGTGCTGCTCGGTATGCACAGAGGCAGAAGTTAGCCACAGCAATGGAGGTGACGGCATACACTAGACCTGAGGCTATCACAGCTTACTATTACACCAAGAGTCAAATAGTTGACATTCAGAGCGCCTCTGATGTTGACAATATAAGGATCCTATTAGACAATATATTTTCAGAGAAAACAGTCAGTGCCATGCACAGGTCAATATTTGAATGTGTGAATGCAATTAGATTTTGAATCAGATTATAGCTTTATTATGAAGCACACATGGCAGACTAAATACTTTTGAAACAAAAATAGCATTATAGTCATGTTTTCATTCTGGCCCGTGATCAGGTGTACAAAAAAAGTGAAATCTGCATTGGAAATAAGAATTACACATGTTTATCCAACAATAAATAATCGAATAACAGATATCCAAACAACATTTTTGTAAAGTGGTGAGAATGTAAAACTGTATCTTGGGATTTCTGGGATTTATTGTTTTGACAAATGTGTAATATTTTTATTTAAAACTGGAAAAATATATTCAAGGTCATGAGTTTGAATCCAAGGCCAGTTTCCCTGAGGTGCCCTTGAGCAAGGTACCGTCCCCATTTCTGCTCCCCGGGTGCTTTAAATAGCTGCCCCCTGCTGCACGGTGTGTATGTGGTTGAATTTCGTTGCGTCTCACCTGCTCACCATTTCCTCATTTTTGCACACTTTAAAAAGGCCAGAAATTAGGTTCTGTGTTTTCGAGGTTTAAACTTATGTTCAGTACCAGTCAAGCCACAGCACTTTAAGGATGAATGAACTCTTTTTCCAGCAACACTTTAAATCAATGACTTGAATTTTGTGACATCATGTGGAACTAACAAGTGGAATTAGTTTGTACAGTTATCTGCAGCGAAAATGACTTTAGTATTGAAAATTGAAAACAAAACATTTGAGCGATGATTTCTAACTTTTGAACTGTTGTGTAAGATTATAAGATGTTGCTATAGTGTTTCTGTAGACATGAAGAATGTTCTATGGAGTGCAGTATGGTTGCCCTCAGTAATCTAAGGCACTGACTGATAACGTGGTCATGGATGTACTGTCACCAGTTCAGCTGAGGTTTGATCTCCTACACAATAAGGTCAAAGGTAATTCTAGTGTCACTGAGTCATTACCTCAGACTGGATCTCGCTCTCCATGCCATGTGTTTTAAAAAAGAAGAGGAAATTCGAGTGCTCTTCCGTTCTGGGGATACACTATGAGATACACTATGTGTGTGATCTATGTAGAAAGCCCTGCCATTAAGGCCAGTGATTTTTTTGTTTGTGTGTCTTGGAGGCTCCCCTACTCTGCATGTTTAGTGTTTTTCATGCTCCCGATACACCTGATCCATCCCAACAGCCAATTAAAAAGAACAAAGGAAACACCACAGTACTGGGACTGGGGTTAGGAAATCCTTCATTTAGGAAATGCATATTTTTATAGTCAGATCCAAATCTTCACATCATTTGAAAAAGTCAGCCGCCCTCAACATTTTAAGAACATTTTATGAAAAATGAACACGTAAAAACTTTACTTGGAATAAAGTAAGGCTTTGTTCAGAGTGGCCGTCTGCAGATTAATACCCCGATGCCTCATCTTATGTGTAGTTTCTCTGTACATTAACACTTCCATCCACTCACCTCTACACACAATATTAACCCAACAGTTTAACCAGTGACTGTGTCAGGCGTTGTTAAGTTGGGCAGAAAGGCAAACGTCTTGTTCTAAAGAGCCTGGGAGTGTTTTATCGTAATCGCCATAGTCTCTTCCCACTTTAGGGCACCTGGGCCTCATTTCCTCTCTTTCCTCTCTTCTACTCCATATCTCTCCTTGAACACCACAGCACCTGATAAAACCCACTGGCCATGTGAAGTTACACACATATGAAGCCTACAAAAGATTAACTACTTAATCAAATCCATGGGGGTTAAGAACACTGTCAGCCACATCACCACGAAGCAGGGACTTGAATTATCTTGTATCTAGTACAGCACATTCAGATACACTCATTAAAAAAAGGGTGCCAGAAAGGGTTCTTTGCATGAACTTTTGGTTCTCTAAAGAAGCTTTTTATGGATGTTCTTCAGAGACCCATTTTTGCAAATGAAGAACCAATTTTTTTTGTGCTTTTTTTTAGTTATTGAGCGGCATCGTCCAACAAACCCTCTGTAAAACCTTAAGTAAAGATAATGTAATGGAATAGTCCTAATCTATTACTTTTTATTGTGCAATATTGTATCTTTCTTCTACGTTATAACTTCAGTTTCTGATATTACACAGTACACAGTAATTCAGTAATTCAGGTATGGTTGATTTCTTTATTAAATGTGATAGCTTATTATATGTTGATTTCACATCAAAATTTGCTGATGATATTGTGATCTGTAGTGAGTGTAGGGAGCAGCTTAAGGAGAACCTGGAGACATGAAGATAAGCTCTAGAGAGGAGAGGAATGAATGTGAGTAGGAAAAACACTATATTAATGAATGAAAAGGGAGACAAGTGGAGTGGTAAGGATGCAGGGAGTAGAGGTGACAAAGGTAAAGGAATTTAAGTACTTGGGTATCAACAGTTCAGAGTAACAGCGAGTGTGGAAGAGAGGTGAAGAAGAGAGTGCAGGCAGGTTGGAATGGGTGGAAAAGAGTGGCAGGAGTGATCTCTGACAGACGGTACCAGCTAGAGTAAAAGGGAAGATGGACAGGATGGTGTGACCAGCTATGCTATACAGATTGGAGACAGTGGCACTGAGGAAATGGCAGGCAGTAGAGCTGGAGGTGCCAGAATTAAAGATGCTAAGACTTTTGTTGGGTGTGACAAGGATGAGTATATTAGAGAGGCAACTCAGTTGGGCGTTTTGGAGACAGCAAGGTTGCGTTGGTTTGGACATGTCCAGAGGAGAACCGAGGATTATATTGGGAGAAGGATGTTGAAGATGGAGCTGCCAGGAAAGAGGAAAAGAGGAAGACCAAAGAGGAGATTTATGGATGTCTTGAGAACAGGCGGTTGGTGTGCATGAGGAAGATGCAGAGGACTGTAAGAGATGGAAACGGATGATCTGCTGTGGCGACCCATAAACGGCAGCAGCCGAAAGAAGAGGAATGCACATCAAATTGAATCATTTTTTGACCATGCTTTTCTGACCTCAGGCCACTCTCAGAATTGCTACAAAAGAATGCTTTTTAAAGCATAGCTTGGTGAACTCTAAACCTATTTGAAACATTTAGTAAATGAACTTTGTCATTTATTTGAGGAGTGAGACTTTGTGGGCATTCACACCTGCCTGTCTGCAAGATGTCCATCCACAAATACTTGCAGGGTTTTGTAACTTCTTTTTGAAGGACACGAATTTGTGCCAAGGGATGAGGACATTACACCCATAGGTTGCTCACAGCGAGATGCAGGTAGATGCAATAATTTATTCATCCATCCCTCGCTTTCCCTGAAACCAAAGCTAATCCTGGCCATGTATAATTCACCTTTTGTGAACACATGGCCTATGAATTTTTCAGCACTGGGCAGCCAGTGTTTTTGTTTCTGGGGTGCGGATCACTTAGTTGTATTGAATGGACCTGCAGGGTAAAGGCAGGTTCAAATGTGCAGAGGTCAATGCCACGGTAAACAGCTAGCAGAAAGTTGTTTTGTGCACATGTAGCTCTTGAAAACACATGAAATTAGTGAACATCACTTTTCTGGGTCAGATTCATTGAATTAAAGCATTGATTTTAAATGGGTGTTTATTAACAGTGTTTATAAAATATGCTTTATATATTCTCATTGCGCTGAATCATGAGTTCTTTGGAATTAGTGGAGTGCCTCGTATGTTATATGTTGCCCGAATATACTGACAAGCTTGTCCAAGTGAGCCTTATTTACTTGGAAGCTCTTCGAAGTAATGATATATGTTCATCTGATTATTTGCTCACCTGTTACTTTTGATTTATTGTGCTATTAAGCAATTGCATATTTGGGACTTAAGAGAGTATTAATTTATTGTCGGTGTGACCAGCAGAGCCCTAATATCATTCCTGCATAGAAATAGTTTCCTCTTAAATATTGTGGTTGGCACCTAAATTAATCATTAAAGAACTCTTGGATCAAATTAGAGCAAGATAAATGTGGGCTTTCAAACGAGGCTGTATATTTACCCATATTTAGCTTTCAACATTGAACTTAGAATAAATAGCCCTTTGGACGTTTTTTTTTTTTTTTTCTGCCTGAAACTAACTCTCTTTTAGCTTTGCAGCACAGTGAAACACCTGAGAGAGAGGGAGAGAGAGAGAGAGAGCACAGGCAAAGGTCCTTGCTGCAAGAAAGGTAGAATTTCATCCCCTTTGAAGTAACAGAGAAGGATTCAGGCCCCTCATTAGCTAGATAGAATCTACACTCAGACATGTAAGTTAGTGATTCGAATCTATTGGGACAGATTGAATTCCGTTAAATAGTGCAGTTTTGTAGTTTTCTCAGGCTCTCTCGGCTATCTCCTATGAGGCAGCAAACAATGAGAAACACTGCAGGACATTCAGTGGCAGAGTCTGGCTGGGAAAAATCCTTTGGCTTTCTCATATTCTCCCCTTTCACAAATCCCTCCATAGATAGGTTATCTCTGTGAATGGCACTCTGTAGTCTCCTTCTCCCTCTTTAAAATGATCATGAGCGCTTAAGTGGAAAAGAAAAACATGCTCAGCAGATTTGGTATCGACGGTTGGTTCAATCGGTCGGAAATAAAGTCCTCAGATCAGATACTGTAAAATATTAATGGGACCAGCTTTGGGGAGCGGATTGAATCGTTTCAAAGGATATACCACACAGGACGGCACATTTATTCAACATTGCTCGTTCTTTTTATGTCGCACCAGCCATAGTAATTCCACATGGGAGAATTAAACAGATCTAAACACAGAACATACTTTAAGGGGTCAAATATTTTAACCACTTCCAACTTGAAGGTTGGAATTCCATGCTAACCGGAACAAGCTTTAACTGTAGAACTGTTCCGTATTGCCCATGGTAACCGTAGCTAGTAAAGGAAAGCTTATAGCGGGACATGTACAGATTGAAATGATGAGAACGTATCGATTCATAGAGGGACACGACTTCTCTCCAAATAGGCAATGTTTCCTAGAAAGTTAGATGCTTATAGACTGACGTTTGCTTTGTCCTGTTGCTTTAGATTTCTTATTTCTCTACTAGGCTGCTGTTCTCCTGCGTTGGACGCAAATGTCCAACAGCGCTAGTAGGTGATAAGATTGAAGTGTTCCCAGGCATGTCAGATTAAAACCAAAAGCTGGCCACAGATAGGCAGCAAAGATGAGAGGGGGTGGAGGATGTGGTGGGACTTTGCTCGAACGGCAGACAGATACATTGGGTTGAAAACAGCAATTCATGTCATTATAAATCAATTTGACTTCATCTCCAAATGGGACCCACTAATGTTATGTGTTTCTTTTATCAGAACCAAGAGTGCCGCATGTATCCTCTCATCCTGAATGATTCACCCAGTGGATATAAACACAATATACACACAACAAAGCTCAATGCATTTTTTTTTCAGTGGAACAATCAAGGCTGACTACTCCTTCCAGACAATCAACCAATAAGCAAAGGTATCTGCAGGAGGAAGCACAGACTAGAGTGAATCAATATATGGATAGTTTAGTTTTAGTAAACTGCCCTGTTCTGACACTGCACTCAAAAGAAGTGGACATTGTGGTAGATAACTGAGGTCCCTTTTCTCGGCCCCTTCTTTGCTGCCTGATGAGTTTTGTTTTTTTTCTCATGACTTGTATGGTGACGCAAGACTCAGACTGTCCGGGCCATCGTGTAGGTAACACTGTCACGCGACTAGCACCAGGCAGAGACTTCAAAGAGTAAACAAAGTGTGCAGCAAGGACACACCTGATTTGAATCACGCAATCAGACTCGCACTCATGATCCCTCAGTACTGTGGGTTTGAGCAGTTTTCAAAGTCACAGTTCTAACATTCTTAGCAAAAATGGTTCTCAATACTGTCAAAAAGAGTGCATGAGATATAACAGTATTATAGTGTAATAGCATCCTGTAAATACGCTGCAGGCTGGAATGGTCCATTTTCTACCTCAGAAAAGCATAACTAAAGACCTGTTCATTTCAAAATTTCATGCAATGTAAAAAAAAATACATTTAAATGATTCAAATATACCTTGGATATAACAATATAATAACAATATATGCACTTACTTCACTAAAGAACCCATTTTTGTGTAGAACATCGTCTGTGTACCAGTGTGTTGCAGTATTGCATTTCAGTGCTGGAGAAAGCGGAAATTCAACAAATATAATATGAATGACATTTCCTTAAGAGTGAATGAATTTGGCTTCACTTAACTACCAGAACAGAGGAGGATCTTTGATGCCATGACTGTGCAGCGAAAAAACCGGAGATATGGATTTTGTCTGGCAATGTGAAAAGGAAATTAAACAACAAATAATCCAGACATGAGTCTCCCATTCTTTTCTGGGTGTATTCTCGGTGGTATGACAGCCTGGCTGCATGTAATTGACTAAAATCTCCCCTGAGCCATTTTAAGGGCTGTGCGTTTTTGGTATCATTTAGTTCAACATGTGTTTGCCGTTACAGGTACTTTCAAAAGTGCAGAGGCAATAGCACCTACACGCACGCATGCACACACACACACACACACACACACACACACACACACACACACACATACGTTCAGCCATGCAACCTCAACTGAAGGTGTGTTGTTTAAAGGGGAGAACAGAAGAAGACAGAGAGGTAAAGAATGGGTGTGAGTAAATGAGGGGGAAAGTTCCAGGTGCCACTGATAAGGCTCACATACCTGTGGGTCCACTGTAACAAGCTGGGGAGAGAGAGAGAGAGAGAGAGAGAGAGAGAGAGAGAGAGAGAGACCGGACAACTCTTGGGGCTCAAAACTCAAAAGGGAGGGAGCAGGGTGGGAGGGGCTCTGAAAGAGAGAGAGAGTGAGCACGCAGGAGAAGTGGAAGAATGAGCAAGAGTGAGACAGATAGGAGACGGGAGACACCCCCCCCCCCATTCTGACACACACTCACGCGTGCGCGCGCACACCGCACAGATCTTCAAAGCCAGCTGCGCCCATTAGCGCGCGCGAGAGAGATTACATCTGGAGCTGTGAGCGAAATAAATAAGGTGAGAAGAGTGGCAGCGCTCAGTGCCTTCAGACCACTCCAGCTCAAAGGGTCCTGAGAGAGAGAAACACTGGGTCACAGCAGGGATTACTGGAGTTTGCTTTTTTCTCCTGGGGATTCTCCTCTCAACACGTTGACCCTTCTTGTTCTGACTTTCTTTTTTCTCCTCCTGTTGCTGCTGTCGCGCTCCTGAACTTCTCGCGCCCGGGGGCTTCAGCTCTTCAGGGAGGGGGGATTTTTTTTGTTTTTTCTGTCTGAGTTATGGATGTTGAGGCATTGCTTTCGGACACACGGGGAAGCAGGTCCGGACTATCAGACAGCAGCAGCAGCAGCAGCAGCAGGAGTCTCGCGGGGCTGCGCCCCCTGTCCCCTCGCCCTCTCCCGGCGCGCGCTCCAGCATGCTCCTTTCTGTGAGGGTGTCAGTCCACGCGCCGGTACGATGTGCACATGGAAAGTGACGCAGAGTGCCGCAGCCTGCATCCGTCCGCCCTGCGTGCGCGCGCTGCTGCTCGCGCTCCTCTGCTCCTCTCTGCCCGCGGCCTGCCATGGCGCGCGCTCTCCTCCTCCTCCGCCTCCTCCTCCTTCCAGGGTGGCCACCAACTCGTCCTCGTCCTCCCCCGTGGCGGCGGCGGCGGCGGCGGTGGTGGTGGGACGCCATGTCCGCAGCTACAGCCACCTCACCGGGGATGTGCGCAAACGCAAGCTTTTCTCCTACCAGAAGTTTTTTCTCAGGATTGATAAAAACGGCACCGTCAACGGCACCAAGAGCAAAGACGATCCGTTCAGTGAGTAACTGCCTGCCCAGCACATCTCCATCTCCATCTCCATCTCTCCATCTCTCTCTCTCTCTCTCTCTCTCTCTCTCTCTCTCTCTCTCTCTCTCCCACATGTGGGTCCTATAGAGGGGAAATATTTCCCAGGACATGGCACTGCTTATTTTCTGCCTCCTTTGATTTGCATCCACTCATAATAAGAACCTTACACTCCAGAAAAATAAAACATTGACTTTAAATCAATTTGTTATGTCAACAGGTTTCACCAAATCATATTAGTTTCGTTTAATGCAAAAATAACATTGACTCTAAACACATGAATAAAAAAAAAGAACATTTTGAATCAGCGCATACAGTCTGGGAACTGAAAAAAAACCCCAAAACGCCTACAATAAACAATTCCCACTTTTCTGAGAGTATCTGAGTGTGTTCGGAGCAACTCTTCTGATCACTTATCCCTGTTTCTTTTTTCTTTTTTTTTCTCCCCACCTACGATTCTCCCCACCACATTTTCTGGCTCTTTTTAGTGAAGCACATCAGAATTTGTGCCCTGTTACATTTCTATTCTCATCCTCTTCTCCTGCAGCTCCACACTACAGTCCACCACAGGCTCTGCTCGTGCTTGAGTAATGTAACACACATGGCGTCTTGTTTCAGTTTGAACTCCTTCTAGGGCTCATGCCTCATCCAGTCTTTTAGTTAAAACAGCCTGTAACTCTACATGTTGTTAGGTTTACTGTACTTAAGGCCAGCACTAGGCCAGAGCACCTGGCTGACACACTGCAAAACTCCCGCCTCACTTTTCCGTTACTGCATTGCACACGCATCGGCCCTTAATAAAAAAAAAAAAAGGCATATGGGGCCCATGTGCGCAGGGCTGTGTTGTAGACGGAGAGTGCGGAGGATCTGTGGGTAGTTCAATTAGCTGTGCCGCCTCTTAAACGTGTTTGGAGGAAAGGCTCTGAATGAAGATGTAACAGAATGCTCTTGAGGACATTTGTGCAGTGGGTGTTTGTAATGTTGTGGTCAGGAAGGTTCTGCCCTTTGGTTACTCTCCATTTGGCCCTGTTACCTGGAGAGATGGTGCAGCATCTCTGTGCAGCTTGTTAAACCACATGTGGTTGCCGCCTGGTCCCTCATTGACCTTTAGGCATAAGCCAAGCTGGTCAAAATGTTCCAGCCGCAAACAGAAACGTTTCATAGGGAATACGCATGCTGTCCCCTTCTGAAAGTGTGGACATGGACTGGAATGTTGTCTGTGGGAGGCATAAAGGGGAACCACTTGGTGGTGAATGAATCATTTCTCCAAAGCACATTGGCACTGAGCCACCTCCGAAGCCTTCCCCAGCTTTTGTGCGGGCGTTTGGAAGAGTGACTGTGCCCACAAGGTAGCAGCAGTGCTCTGCTCTTCAAAGCCAACCAGACTGGCTGAACCTTTAAGTGTGCGACAGACATGTCTGGTTTATTTATTCTGTAATCAGAAACCATGCTTGCCAACATGCAGGCCTGTAAAACGGGCAGAAATTAGTTCACTGGAATGCTACGGCATCATGTGCTGGAAGCGCATCAAAAGGAGGATCTTCCAAAATATTTGGCTTTTTGGAACTGTTATTGATTTAAAGAAAATCTGCAGCATGTGGTCAAGTTTTTCTCACAAGTTGCTGTAGCAAACTGACATATACGCCACAGTAGGCTGTTCTGCATGGAGTGATGCCATGATGATCTCAGGGCCACAGAGTTCAATACAATTGTCCGAAATGTCATTAATACCCTGCCGGGGGGGGGTTCGCTTTAAGAATTGGAGAACGATCCAGAGTCTTTATAGCCAAAGAGGAATGTTGGAATTACTTCTGTCACCATCTGTTTCCTTCTTTAACTATAAATTCCCTTGATCCGTGTGCTTACACATTACCTCTGCTGAAAAATGGCTTCTTATTCTTCAGTAGTGGCCCAAGTTTCCCCAGTGACGTTTAGCTGTCATCTCAATTTGATTCCATCTCAGACATAAATCGCTGACCAAAAATGCTGAACAGGGAGGGTCATTCAACGAACTTTTACTTTATTGTGCTTGTTTAATACAGTCATGAGACCACTTGAGAAAGGAAACAGAGCCACTGAAATATAGTGCCGTTGCACAACGTCGTCTTTATTATTAAAAAAGCAACATTTACTTCATATGTAATGTCAATCCAAGGTGCCAAATGTTGCTCTACTATATGGAAAAAACATTTAGAGAAGGCCTAAGTGTGACAGAGTGTACCTCTTTCCAGGATGGTGAGCGAGAGGGTGTGTGTGTCAGCAGCCGAGAACTGAGCGCTCTCCAGCCGAGTCACGCTCTTTCTACACGCTCTCCACAAAAGACCTGTCTATGTGCAGTTTGTAATTCAATACCACCCATATTGTTTGATTTCCCTTTCAGAATCCATCTGCTCAGTATCACTTTGTCACTTCGTGATTGTGACTCTCATCTCCCCCAAGACAGTTTTGGACATAACCGCCATGCTGGAAGTCCGAGCTGTCCTCAGTCCATTGAGCTTACCAAACAACAACCTCACTGTGATGCCGAAATGCACACATGGACGGCTGGCTCAGCCGAGAAAGCAAAAATGGTCTACAGTTTAGACTTTCTTCTCTTTGTTTGGATTCACTTTATCTGTTTCTGCTTACAGTGGTCATTGTTTCCTCCATTAGTATCAAACCCATTAATAACGCAAGCCAGAAGGTCATTTTACAAATAAAACTTCTTGGCTTTGATCTATGTTTCTAAAACTTTCACCTGGTGGGAAACCTTTCCATTATGTGAATAAAAGGATTCTTCAGTCTCACTGTTCATTTACAAAATCTGTGGAAAGGATCTTTAAGTAACCTGTAAATGTTCTTCTGTGCTAAAAAATATTGCTTTTAAGAGTGCGCAGGCTTTAAACTCTCTTCATGGCATAAGCAGAAGAAAAAAACTTCGCATTTAAAGTTCAATCCAGCAGGTCGGCAGGAGGAAATTCTTAATGAGGATCATTAGGCCTTGACAGCTTTGACTGAGGGTATTTAGCAGTTTAGGGTTCAACTACTGGTTGTGAGGTCCAAAGTGCAGGGGTCTATCCAATCATCATGTCAACTGGTGGGCAGTGCATCAAACAGAGGTCGGCGCACTGGTCATTTTCCCCCTACTCAGTCCATTTAGAGCCAGTTGAATCTAATAGTGCTCAATTAAGGAAACAGATGATGCCTGCAGCAATGAAGTGTTTCTAAGCCAAAATCAATTGGCCCAGTGGTGCTCTGCCTGGAGTGCTGCTGATGTGCAGCGTGTTGGAGGAGAGCATGCTCAGGACATTAAAAGCGGTAACACCTCATTTGTCAAAGCTTGTTTTTTTTTCTCCACAGTCCTCAGAGTGGATTAAACAGGGGGTGAACACTCCAGCTATCTTACTCATTTCTAACAGCAGCACTTTTATTTGACCGTTGCTATGTTGCTCCAGACGTTACATTTGGGGGGTATTTAGCTGTTTAATTTACCACCTAATTGTATTTGTTCTAGCAAAGATTTTTAAGCTCTAAAAATCAACTTTTTATTCATAGTATTAGGTATTATTTAATAACTGTAAATAAATCGTTATAAAAACAATATGTGCATTAAGTGGTTATGAAGGCAGTGTCAGTGTCAGAGAGGCTCAGCAACTCAACTAGGGACAGATGGGAACTTGGTACCTTGTGAAGTGCCTCACGAACAGCTAATGATATGAGAAAAAAAAGTTTTCTGGTAGCCAAATCAGATGCTTCTTTTTTTTGGGGTTTGTTTGTGACATCGGTACAGATCCTTTACATCACCGTTGTTATGAACATAATGAAATTAGGATATTGTGTACTGTAGTAAGTGTAATTACAGGTCTGCAACAGCAAGGTACAACTATGAGTTACTGTATTACTGCTATTGAGTTGCAGTGTTTTTTTTCCGCTTAGCATCTGCCATTCTTTCAAAGTCTCAAAGTCTGTCAAGGAGGAGAGGATGGTGAATGATTTTTACAACAGACTTTGAAAGATGGAATGAATGTATGCCCTCTGAAAGTGTGCATTTATATTTTAAGATGCCACCCCAGCCACACAGCGGGTATTTCGTACATATGAGCATGTACTCTTACTCTGTTATTGTGGTGCTCAATTACAGCACTCATGGGAAATCTTAACCACACAAACCATAAAAGTGATTTATGGGGTGTGGGTTGATGTACAAAAGGTTGATGTCAATGTTTCTTTTCATACCATTACTGAAGCGTCCTGAACATCCTCATAAGTGTTTTTGTCCTGCAATTCATAAATAACAGAGCCCACTTTTACTAGGCAGCCTAAGGATAGAAACAAAGCCTAAACATACATGATACTGACCACCCTGTGAGGTTTGCTCTTAGTTTTCCCATTGTGCAAGATGTACAAGAGGTTTTTTAGTATGCGGTGCACTTTGTTTCGCAGTAATACAACTGCAAATTGTATCATGTTTGCTAGGATTTCATCAGAGATTTAAGCAGCGTTTTATGCATATATCAATTTTGATTGAAAAAAGTTAAACATTAATGTTGCTTATTACATATATAAGTTATGCATTGCAGATATGAACCCCTTAAAAGCTTAAAAAATAATTTCAGCCGGTTTAATTGGTAGCCTAGTTAAAAAAACACTCTGTATAATACAAATATGCCACTAACTATAAATGCACTTTGTGCATATCTTGTGGCATCTTTCTACATTTTCCTTCTGTCAGTCTTGTTTTAGTCCTGTTGAGAGTTTATCACAGAGGTATGGAGGACCAGATGTATGCCTAACCTTTGACCCTATAACTTAAAGCACAGGGCCATTTGCAGCAAGGCTGGTGCTGGAGAGAAACTGCCTTTTCTGTCTTGTGGTGCTGCAGCATTTCTGCCAGCCTACAGGCAAGACCACTCCTGCATTGACTGGTGGGAAAACTACTTTCCACACCTATCAACCAATAGTTGTATGAGCGCTTCATGAACTTCATTTTTTTAAAACGTAGATTTAAAAAATAAAATGCAAGCCTTTGTGTTGAGCCTTCAATCAAATATTGTTTTTACTGAAAATTCTAATGCAGAGTTGGATGTGTTTTTTGCGGTTTTTAGTTTGACCAAAGTGGTCTGGGTTGCAGGAAGCAGAGGCATCGCATTCACAGTCCCTACCATTCTTTCCTATTTTTATTTATCTCTCCTCAGCCTTGCCCACTGAAAACAAGCTTCACAGCTCCTTTCAGCAGGCTCTGATATTTGGCCATCAATTATGGCTATGCCCACCATAGAGCTGTCCCAAGAGCTTTAGAATAAGATACAGATTTATTCAAAGAACCACATGCTTATTCTTTCAGACCATCCCATTCTATTGTCTCTTCAAAGAACTGAGCTCAGTGTGAAATTCACTGATATATGGTAAATAAGCATTTCCCATGTCATGAGTTTGGTCTGAAAGAACACTATAGAGAACTGATAAAAAAGTGGACAATAGGGCTTTCAAGTATTTATTTAAACTTTATTGTGTGTGGATGAGACAGAGGAGCTGGATCTGAAATCAGTATTAAAAATTCAGAAAGAAGTTTATCAGTCTTTTACACTGTGTGCCAAAGAAGTAGTGATTAGCTCAGTGATTACCTTGATTAGATTAGTAAAGATTCAGGAAGTGATTTAGATTCTGGAAAAGATTCCGTGCATTAATGCATCACAAATTGCAAAACTCTTAATGTATGCAAGGCATTGAAGGTGGATACATATCGGCGTAACTATTTTAAATGTAAGCTTTGTATCTATTTAACT
Source organism: Hepsetus odoe (assembly GCA_017165825.1). Classification (NCBI taxonomy): domain Eukaryota; kingdom Metazoa; phylum Chordata; class Actinopteri; order Characiformes; family Hepsetidae; genus Hepsetus; species Hepsetus odoe. The sequence goes on along the minus strand of CM029381.1, from coordinate 17,374,474 downwards.
AAACTGTATTAAAAATAAGCGCTGGATGCAATACATTTATAAAAACAACAAACTCTCTTTTAATCTTTAATTATATTCCAAATCCAATGTAGTTAAGTTGTCATCTCAGACCTCAGCAATAAAATAATACATCTTTACACACCTAATCCTCTTAACAAAACATAAAATGCAAAGCTGAGAACGTTGTGAACTTTTCCCCGGACACGTCTTTACATCGTCACTTGGGTTAATTCTTGTGCACAGTGTGGTTGAACAGATGGTGGTTGGAGGAGCCTAATGGAAGCATCAAAGGTTGTGAAGTGAGAGCGGCGATTTGACCATGGATGCATCTGGCCGGCCCAGTTTTAGAGGAGCAGGCAGGAATGCCGGCTAATTATATATTGCGTGCACAAGAGGCAGGGGGTCCAGGCGAGAGGGAGGGAGCTTATCCTAAGGCAACTGGTGGCTGCAGCTAGAGCCCTGCATTTTATCCCTCACAGATCCTACAGCCTGCCCTCCTCCCTCCTAACTCTGTCCCCCATGGCTTTACTAGCTACTAATGCAGCACGTTCCCACACACTATTGCTCCGGTCCCCATCGACCAGGGTGCCTGCTCTGACATTTAAGAGGAGGCTGGATTCTGTTTGCTGCCACAGCAGCATATGTGCGTGTGTCCTCTTTTTTACTGAGGGGGTTGGAGGTGTGTGCAGATAGTGCTGGTAGGGTTGTAAAATTCCATGTACTTTTAATTCTGTCAATATTTGGTGTTCAGTTTCTGTGTTTAAATGTTCTCTGATTCTCCACAGGTCTGAAAATCATAAAGTATCTTGTCCATTAAAAGAACTCCTTTAACTTCGTTAATACCGGCCATATTGGAGATTTTGTCACAAACTCTACGACGTGTTTGTGGTTGATTCTCCTAGTTCCCTGTATTTTATTCATTTTTACTTATCAAAATATAAGTGTAAATAAAAAGATATATTTTTACTTTTTATAAATATTATATAAAATATAATAGCCTGCGATGCTTCATTCAAGCTGTTTCGTGACAGTATACTGAGCGGATGGCAGGGGTTTTAGCATTAGTTCAGGGAAAGAACTTGGTATCCTACATGTTCTGAAAGAAAAAAGAACTTCTGAACTTTGTGAATAACTTATGGTTAAAAGCAGTAGTTAGCATTTTAAAGCAAAGGAAATCCATAAACGTGCAGCCCAAACTGTTAGGAAAAAAAACTATGTGTATTATGTTTGTGACCATTTATATGAAAAGAGCGTGTGTGCATTTTTTTTTTTTTACTAAGAAATGACTCCTTGTGCCATATGGTTGCTCTCTGGAAAAGTCACAGGATACCAGATTTGTAGCGAGTGAGACATAAATATCATCAGTAATTTAATGCCGTGTTCAGTTTCTCAAGGTTAGTCATTATGTAACACAAACCGGTCTGGTTAGCTAATACCTCACCATGTAAATCTAAATTTCACTTGCTTAAAAATCTTCTAACGTAAAACATATCCCTCACACAACTTACATTGTGTTTACATACAAGCGTTTCTCCTTTGAATTTATGGAGTTGCTCTGAATTATGTTTTCCAGTTAGATTTGAATTAGTACAAGTGCAGTTTCAGTGTATTTCTTAAGAAGAATGATGTGATGAGAACCACTCTGGGAAAGGTAGAGATGTGGAGAACAAGGCAATAAAAAAAGATATATGAATGCAGATGTGAACTAGACACTTAGCCTTTCACCAGATTTCCACTACTCACATGACAAATTGTTAGACGTCAGAGAAAGTGGACTGAAGAATACATACAGGTAGTAAATTTGGAACATGCAAAAGTGAAGATCTATAGTTGATTCACAAGTTAGGACAGCAGAGTAAGATATTTCGAAATTTCTTTGAAAAACACTGCTTAGGCTGATTCATGTCTGCAGTATTTATGGAGCTGGATAGCTTTTAAAAAACACTCACCTGAAGAATAGCCTTTACTAAACCAAACGTGTTCTTACACTGCGCTGGAGAAGTAAGAGTGCTATTATAAACCTCTCAGCGAAGTCCACTTATTTCTCCTGGAAAATCTTTTCTGCTTTCGGATTTAAAGCTTAAATAAGCAAACTATTCATCTCTAGTTTAATGTAGGGAGTAGAATCCAAGAGCATTTCACTTCATGATGATAAATATTCTGCTTGTTTATGCCGTGGTGAGGAATACTTGGGAATAGACTTTGAATAATATTAAAGACACTAAATACATTTAATGCCATTGTAGACGCTACAGCAAAATAAGTCAAATGCTAGAATTTCATACCAAGGAATTGCATAAAGGATTTCCTGCACCCATCAGCACTGTGTAGCGTTCTTATTCCTTAACATGGAAAATCAACTGTAAAGAGGGCCAGTGGATCAAAATTGAAATCAGTTTTACTCCTTGACCTTGCTGATCTAAAGGCAGTGGTTAGCAGGAGCACAGGGCTGGTCAGAGGAGACTAATGAGAACATGGACTGGTCTGTCCACTCATCTCCCAGAGTCCAGGAGCCAGGGGCCTGCAGTGGCCAGATCAAAGGTGCAAGGCAGTATCGTCAGGAGCCAACACAGGGTCAGCAGCATTGATGGCTTTTAATGGGGACCCTGTTTCCTTTATGGTCTGGGAACCAGGGGGCTAATTGATAAGACATGTTCTGTCCCAGGAGCAGCAGCTCAGGATTCCCAGGACAATTACACACTTTGACAAGGATATATTGCTTAGCTTGTTAGAACACTAAAAAGAAAGGAGAAAGAAGTGCTGAAAGCAAGGTGAGGGTGGCTGAGTGCAAGTAACTCATGGATATTGCTGTTTTGATGTCTGCAGATGAATCAGTGGCTTGTATGCTACTTACAAAAGGGCCCATGTTTTCCTTTCAGCCAAGCTTGGAGCAAGCCCCTCTATATGATGGCGTTATAGTTTTCTCAAAAAATGAACACATCAGGGGATTGGTTAGTTGGCGTGCATGTGGGCCTCGATGCAGGTCATGCAGGGCTACTGCTATGAAGCTGCAGAGTTTTTTTTATAATTATCACAAGATGCGATAACATGCATTCTGTCACCCAGCCAAGAAAACAAAGACCGCCGTCGAGCTATGGGGGTGGCCACCAACAGAGCCTGAGGCAGAAGCTAGGGTTGGTAAGATCAACACAAGGTAAACCACAGTCAGGCTGTGGCGCAACACCACTGGATCAGAACAGGACCAAACCATCAGAACAAATGTCTGGAGGAGCACTCCAGACACATGACCAGTCAGCCAGGCTTCATAGTGCATGTAGACCAAGCTTGTTAAAGCCAAGCTGCTTTTAAGTCATTGTAATATGAGCCCTACAAGAATATGAACCAAGGATACATGGAGGATTGAGTTGCACAATCCTGGTTCAAGCTACTTTTTTCACAAGCACCTCAGCGACCCTCAGATTATACAAAGGGAGGAAGAGAATCCATCAGAAAACTGGAACAACAAATAAAATCTGTCATTCACTCTGCCAATGGAACCATTTTAAAGTTATTCATAATTGTGCATTAGCACACACTTCTGCACATGTCCTCTTTTGTGGAAGTGTCTGCTGCTTTGAAACTGGGAAATCGTGGTGGGTCCTGCTTTTATGAATCTGCCACATAAAAACACAACAGACTTCTTACACACACAGGTGTTTTTCTAGCTAATGTCCAAAAAATGTTGATTAGGTAATAGAGGCTGTGTTCTGGAGAGTGCATGAACTTTTATAGTCATGCTTTACAGTAAATAACTGATGCAGGTTAAAGAGTTTCATGAAAGAGAGACAGACTTCAAGAGCTTTAGATTTACTGTTTAAAGAAATAGAAGCTGTCTTAAATTCTTCTTGCATAGCTGCTTTTCAGCTTGTGATTACTGGCAGTGAACACTTTCTGACAATTAGTAAGGGGGTTGTAAAATATTGGCATGATTGTATTCAGCAGACTACATCAAGCGCACCAGAAGGGAACATCTTAAACAGGCTCCTAGAGCTACAGAAGCTAATCGCCAAATAAACTGGTATTAATGCCAGATAACGGATACCAGGTATATGATGTGATATATCATATACCTAAACTCTCAACTTAAAAAGCCCCCATATGGTCCTTGGCTTAGATGTATAGTTTTCAGAAAAAAGGTGTATAATGTGGTGGAGCTTTAACTGCAGAATTGCTAGCAACTCAAATTTCAAATAAAGGCTTCCTAGTGTGAAGAACATGTTTCGTTTGGAAACTGTGATAGACCCATGTATTTCACTCTGGATAAGAGTGTCTGGCAAATGATATAAATGCACAACTCATTTCACAGCAATGGTTCTGTAAAGAACCAACAACTCAAACAAAGTCAAGGTTTTTCTAGAACCTAAAGTGGCTCTTCTTTGGCAGTGCTTCAAAGAACTCTTTTAGGCTTTTTTGGGGGGAGTGTACGTGATTGAGATGTTCCAAAACGTAAGGTCCTTGCCCATTTGTTTCATTTGGACCACTACTCTTGTCCACGCTATTGGTCTTTGATCATGGATTATTCTCTTCTAATCCCACCAAGTCTGTCATCCATGTTCTGTTCTTCCTCTTTTCATTCTGTCACTTGTTCACAAACCTGAGACAAGGGAGGAGAGGGAAAAGTTGGCTAGATTCTCTTACATCTCACTCAATGGCTGCAACCTGAGTCCATGCGGATGGGGGAAACTCTCAGATCCTGCCTAATCCTTCTGTTGTGGCTGAGCTGTGCATTCGCGCCTTGTTGCGCAGGTGTGGCTTCAAGCTCATAGAGTGCTTCATGTCAGAATCTCTGTTAGCATTACATGCAGAGGATAGGACAGATGTGTGTTTGTTTTTCAACTTTGACAAGGTGGTAGACCTGATGTCCTTTGGCAAGTAGCGCTAATCTTCAGTAATTGGGTTTCAGCTGTATCAAAGTGAAAGACTGAATGACTGACTAATGTTCCAGGATGCAGCTGTTCTAATGCACCACTAGGTATTATTAACAGGTTTACGTCGTCCAAGGCCACCTTTAGGGAAAAGCCCCCCTAATCCCATTCGCAAATACTGGATCAGGCTGCCCTTTTTGTCAGCAGAACGTGCTTTGGTTCAAGGCTAAGCCCCTTTAAATCATGATAACTTTGTAAGTTCGTGCAATTGCCTTTAAGAGGGAAGTTCTTAGCCGTCCTTAGTGGAACTTAGCTCATTATATATCTAAGCCAAGTTTTATTTTCTTATTACCTGTTGGAGCTGACAGTTCATGGGTCTATGGGAGTCTAGAATAATGCGAATCTATACATTTCTTTCGGGATTCAATTTTATTATTGATGCCCTATTTTCTTTGAAAAGGGAAGATCCTGAATGGACAGCGACCAACAGAAATAAATCTTTTTACATCATTATACCAAATTAATGAATGCAATTGATTTGACTAGTATAGAAATATACATAAGCAATTTATGACAGTAAAACATTTTTTTTTTTTCATATACATGACATTTTTAACTGCAGACCTACATACATTAGTGACATCCTGCTGGTATAGGTATTTCTTTTTTAGTGATGTGAAAAACATTGATATGACTGCAAATATATAAATTATTTAACATTTCTATTGGTTTCTATTAATATAATGTAACATTAGAATAATGCATTTTCATAGGGATTATAGGAGCCAACAAAAGTAACCAACAAAAGTAAAAAAATATTCCTTTGTTGTGCTTGTGCATGTTTTTTGTTTCTGAAAGAGCTCTCGAAGAGAGTTTCTAGCCGGTTAGCAGGGAGATCAAATGGATCAGCTCAAATGGCTGTGTGTTCTACATGACTGGCAGTGGGAAGCAGAGGCAGCTTGTGCGACCTCCGCTGGGATACTGATGGGGATTATAGTGGAATGCAGTGATTACACAAATATCAGACAAGATTCAGATGTGCATCAACAATGAATTCATCCTCTTGAGTGTAATTAACTGGAGCGAGGCTTGCTTTGTGACCTCTCAAGATCCCTCAGTTGCTTTTAATCTTCATAAGTTAAAAGACTTGGACATAAATATGTATCATCAACGTCACTTTGTTCAACATACAAATAATTCATCATGTATTGTTTGACTTTTGGACTTGATCCAGCTTTCTGCAGTTGTATTCCAACAATGTTTTTTCTTTGTTTTGTAGGTATACTCGAAATCAAGTCTGTTGATGTTGGCATTGTGGCTATTAAAGGGCTTGATAGCAACTACTACCTTGCAATCAACAAGAAAGGTGTGGTGTATGGAGCGGTAAGTTCTTCTACTGGCAGTAAACATGTCAAGTTTAAAATCTTTCTGATCGTTGTGAATTTTCCACACCGTCTCCACCGAAAGATCAAAGATGTGTCTCACCAACCACCACTTCCAGAAGAGAATGAAAATACTAAGAACTTTACACTTCATTGAAAAGTGTATGGAGTTTAAAGGATTATCCATTAGTAGATAAAGAATTTAGCTTCCACTCAGCAGTATTCCTCAAAAGTTGTTCTCCTTACTACTATGTTTAGTAACAGAAACATCGGGTAGATCTTTTTTAGCAGGTCCCTGAAAGATCAGTGAAGGCTCAGGGCCTTTGATGTTGCCTGAGCCCCTGCTCTATTTCGCATGTCTCTAGGCCCTTAAAAAGCCTCAGGTCCTTTTAAAGGACAGTTCCACTCCATTGCCTGTAAATAATCCCTCAGCATAAGTCGGCTTCAGCAAAAGAGTTCTGTCATCTTCGAGAAAGTAAGCCGAGAAGCCCCTCTTCCTTACACAGTAGTCCCTACCCAAATACTGCATGTAGCACTGCTCCATTCACTATCCAGCAACACAATCCACAGCTCTGCCTTTGTTCCTCACCCCCTCCAGCTCCATCGGCTCCATTCATCTGCTCTCATGAATTGCAAATGTTACCTGAAACAGGAAAAATGGTAGCTTATGTCTGAGCGAAGTGAAATGAAATGGGGAAAGAACTGACAAAAGAAAAGACATAAAACAATAACAATGCAGCAATGACGTAAAAGCTCAAACTTTCACACTAATAGCAGCAGTTAAACAGAGGTATCCTTGGGGAACTAGCCAGTTCAAACCAGCTATTCCAGTATGACTCTTGGTAACACTGATTCATCAACTGTTCACAGGATGTTTGAATTGCATCATCTAACAGCTTATCTTCTCTTTCTGTTGTTCAGAGGGAGTTCGTCCCTGACTGCAAGTTGATAGAGAGGATAGAGGAGAACAGGTACAACACCTATGCCTCTGCAGAGTATATGAACAAGAAGAAGCCCATGTTTGTGGGCCTGAGCGCCAATGGAAAGCCAATGAGGGCCAAAAAGACGCGAAGAAAAAACACTGCCACACACTTTCTGCCCATTCCCATTCCATAACCACAGCCCTGTACATCCACTGCCCTGGGGAACAGCTTACTGCACTGAGGAAAGACTTGGAATTTTCTACAATATAAAAACTTTTTTTTTTTTTTTTTTGAAAGGAAGGCACTATGTAAAGGAACTATATGAACTCATTCTATTCAGTGAGTCTGGTTGATGTCTTATTTTTGTTTTTAAGTTATTGGCACCAGAGAAAATACGAGATTCTTTTTGACGCCAAATCCTTTACAATGGATGCAATGTTGGACCAAAAGAACAGAGGAGGAATGGCCGCCTTCTCCCCAAACAAACTAAAGAGACAATTCACAGAGTGTATTACATATGTGTATTTGTTTGTGTGACCTTTGGATGCAGTTATTTATGCTGTACTAACTCATGCAAGACTTTTCTAATGGACAGTTGTGCTCTGTGACTCAGTGGACTGCTAGTAACGCAAACACTTATTGGAAGCACTTGCTTGAGGTGCAAGAGTGAGGGGCCAAGACTGAGTAAAGGCATTCTATGAGGAGAACTTAGCCAAGGTAGCACCATAGCATAAACAACTCTAACAAATCCTTATTTACATGCAAAGCCACTGTATTTGATAGCTCCATTCTTTACCTGACTGCTTTTGAATAAATTATTTATTTTATGTAATATTTAAAGGAAAACAAAGGCAAAAAAACACGGAATGGACGTTTTTTATCATTTATGCTCCTCTTTTTAAAGCTATTCTATCGGTTAAACATGAATAAATAAATATATTTCTCTTTATCGCAGGATTTGTGCCCATTGTACATTGCTTTCACATGGGGGGGAACACAGTGTGCTTTCAATTGCTTTTCAGATGTGGAGGCTAAAACAGAGCAGTGCAGAACAGCTCAAGTCAAGTCAAGTCAAATAATCTTTAGTGTCATTTCAACCATAAACACAGTACACAGTGAAATGAAACGAAGTTCCTCCAGGATCCTGGTGCTACTCATGAGATGACATAGGACAGGACATAGGACAGGATCAGGGCTAAGGACCAAACTAGACTACAAAAAGTGCAGACAGAACAACATACAGTGCAGACAATGATTCACAACAGAGAACTTTCTTCCAGTTCCAAGGCAGAAGAAGTAATATATGTGAGTATGGTGGATGTTGCCATGTGAGTGACATCTGAGCACAGATCTGGGTGTTTAATACAGTATTATAACTAACACTGTATAAAGCAGCGCCAATAATAAAGTGCAGAGTGCAAGGATTCAGTTCTGAGATCATAATAATAATAATAATGTGTGCAAAACCTGCAACGTGAGGTATTTAAAAATGTAAAGCTATACAATGGAGTAAGTAAATACTATATATCCTTCTCAGGCTGTAGTTATGCATGGCATTGTGTCAAAATGCTTCATTCCACAAAGATTTCTGTGAGCTAATCTTTCAAAACACACAAATAATAAAGCCTAACATGCCCAGGATAGGCTCCACTTACAACCACAAGCATGTCTAGCACATAATTGAGTGTCAGTCACAAAAGAGACACTTAAATACCATTTAGACTTCAGTTGAATTTGAGTAATGTAAAATAATGATCATCTAATAGGCAGTCACTGCCCAAAAAAGTTCTTCCCTAAATAAAATATCTTCTATATTTAAGGATTTATTTGCCTTTTTTGCTTGCTCACTGAAAATAAACCTAAAAGAAAAAAAAAGTGAAAAATTAAATCGTGCTCAGCCTCCGACCTCATCATCAGAGGTGTCTGAAACTTTATTTATTTATAATGATATATATTACTATGTGAAGTGAAGTGAAAGTGAGATTATATAAGTTATAATATGTAATAAATAATAATAAAATACACCAACCACAAGATTTAGACCACCGACAAGCAGACATGTAGAGTTTCTGAAGTTGATGTGTAGAGGATAGAGGAGAGCAGGTACAACACCTATGCCTCTGCAGAGTATATATACAAGATGAAGCCCAGGCTTGTGGGCCTGAGCACCAATGGAAAGCCAATGAGGGCCAAAAATGATGCAAAGAAAAAACACTGCCATGCACTTTCTGCCCATTCCCATTTCATAACCACAGCCCTGTACATAAATCATTTCATTAAGGCAAAAAATATTCATAATAAAAACTTAGTAAATATTGCTTTACTGATATTGATAATACTGATTATTTTACTAAATACTCACCTTTCAAAGAGTGGGAGATATTTTAATGATGTCAGTTTTTGAAGCTGATGTGTTGGAAGCAGGAAAAGCTTAAAGATCTTAATTGTAATGTGGCTGTGATGCCTAGACAACTGTGTCAGAACACATCTTCAAAACAGCAGCCCTTTTGGGGTCTTCCCAGTATATAAAATAAAGGACAACTGGTGAACTGAAGACAAAGTCATGGTGACCGTAGACTCGCTGATATTCTTAGGGCGAAGACTAGGTTCCACCCACCTGAACATTGCTGCAGACCAAGCTATCTAGCTACAGTTGGAAACAGTTTTCTAAGGTAAAGTGTTGGTATTTTTAAGGCTATATGAAACCCACATAAGCCTGTTATAACAACTGACATACTATCTTTAACCCTCATTAACATTTATAAAGACGTTCCAAAAAGCATCAATTGCCACAAAGGTATCTTTCATCACCTTTGCCCCAAGTTTTAATACTTACAATCTTAATTTTTAGGTCAGTTGTCACAAAAGGCTTATGTAGCTGTCATGTATCCATATGCAAAAATGTAATTTTCATTAGTCCATCACTAAAAATAATTTATTTTGGAGTGAAGTGAAGCAAATAGTTGAAGGTATAGATACCCAGTACTGTGTGAAAGGTAGTAATTACTGAATAATCAATTTTCTTTTCTGATACATCTTTTTTTACATTGTGTCTTTATTTAAATTACTAATTACATTATAACTACAATGTAATTACATTTTTGCTTAATGAGTATTTTTTGTAAAGTCACTTTATCTGCTTTTTACTTTTTAGATATTTTTCCAGCTTGAAAATGTAAAAACCCAGCTCTTAAGTAAAGTTACCCTTAAACAACACACCCATGTCGTACCCATGTGTTACTCTCGACTCTTGTCTACTAATTATGCTCCCCACCCGGCCAGTGATGAGGAGGATGTGTAGGATAATGTAAATATTAGTTAGGTGTTCATGAGCTGATTCTAATTATCCCTGATGTCATGCTTTTCCCGCAAGCACCAGAGCAGATCCTGCATTTACCAAGATAACAGAGAGTGAGTAGGGGGGTCGGAGCGGAGGGTGGATGGAGGGGTGGTGGGGTATGTGTGTGTTCCCCAAAGTATCTGTCAGTGTCAGTCTTATATTTCACCTCCTAACCCAAATCACAGCTAAATGCTCTTAATTTTTATGAGCAATACCTCTAAACTGTTTGATGCCTGCGTGCATGGCCTGTGTGTCAGTTTGAAAAATGATGATGCACTTGAGCCAGATTTGACTCAAAGGTTTTCTATGCTTTGCCTCCTTTTAAGTGAAAAAAGAGCTTGTGTTTGTTTACATGTCTTTTAAGGTTTTCCATAAACTAACGTTCATCTACGATTAGACCTAATTGATTCAAGACACTAAAGCAATTGAAGTCTGCCCTCATTAAAGCGGAGAGATTAGCGTACAGCTCGGCAGCGTTTCTTACCCTCTAGCCTTTCTAGCACACACCATGGACGTGTGTAAATACTGAAAAAACAGTCTTGCTCTCATGAAGTCTGCGCATAAAGTGCATTTTAACAGGGCGTTTAACAGTGCCGATCATTTAAAAGTCTATTTGCATGCCGCTTGCTCAAGCGCTGCAGCTTTCTTGGGGCGACGCCTCAGTTTTTAACCTTTTTTTGTGTATAATCTTGCTAAGAGCAACACATTCAAGATGCATCATACATATTCAGCGTTCGGGCCTGGAGGAATTCCCATATGTTTACCTAAGCTGAAATATATATTATAGCCTTCGCAGCTTCACAACTTCACTCTTTCCCCAGAGGAATCTGCGGCTTGTTGACCAAACCACAGGAGCAGCTGTGAATATTTCATTCCAGAGAGGTTGCTTGGAGAGCACCAGTAGACAGGCCGGATTTTAATAGTCCTTGTGGAGAGCGGCTCCGCAGTATTTTTGGACCTGGATGTGGTGACGTTGAGCAAGGCCCAAGGAGTTCCAGTAACAGAGGTGTGCTCCTCAACATTAGAGGAGCTCAACAAGTCTCTGCATAGCATCGACGCTGGTGTCAGCGAAAATCAAAGAGCAACACGGCTAAATATAGTTTGATTTTTCGGACTGCGCTCGCTGCGAACGTGGAGCCAGTTCAGACTGAGGTTTGGATCTGCGATGATCTCTAGAGGTTTCCAATTTCTGTTCAGCAGGTGTGTCAAACATTTGCCTTGGCTTTGGCCGAGATGAGGCATGTGTTTATCAATTCAGCTCGAGTGAGTGAGAGAACTGCGGAGACAGAGAGGCTGCCAACCCGAGGCAACGTCAAGCTTTCAGGAGAACAGAGCAGTGAATTTACAAACTAATATGAGGCCTTATTTTGAGTTTGTATGTAACTTTATATGCCCAAAGTTTGGAAGTGTTTTTGGACTAAATTGGTTAAGTGTCAAACATGGTAGGGATGGAAAAAAAAAACGCAGCATGTTCTTTTATTTCATAAATTGACCTTCATTTTCATTACAAATTCCAGACCTTTTATATCGTATGCCATGAAAATGTACAAAGCAAGTTGGCTTAGGTTGGCCTAAACCCCCTCAACTGATCGTCGTAATAGAGAAGGAGTAAAGACCTGCTGTCTTTTTCTTCACAAAATCCTGGGCTCCGCACTTTGAGCTCATTTGTTGGCTGTTTGTAACAATTAGATAAAGTTAATCCAGGGGTTTGGTCGACATCTGCCGCCTTGGCTGCTAATAAAGTCTGTGTTTATTGTGTCTGTAAACCACATAAGTAACATCGCACCAATAACCTTGTTTACAGAACAACAAACGAGCTTGATTAAAGACTATATACGTTGAATCTGACCTGCTTCGGGTGCTCATAAACACAATGATTTTAACATTTTTGAGCGCCATTCACTAATTATCTTCTCCAGGTAATGAAGTGAATATAAACCAAGTCTGGTAACAACTCAGTCTCACTTTGTGGTCTTACTGATTGCGAGAGGCCCTAATGGCAGGAGACGGCAGGCCTGCTGATAGTATGCTCTAAAAAATGTATTTAATAATTTCCACATTTAAACATGAATACTACAGCACTAATTGCATAATTGCCAAACAGTGTAATATATTGAGTTAATGAAAATGTATAAATTGTTGAATCAAATTCAGAGGGTCGGTTTTTCTGTGTGCAGAGCTTCAGTCGATGTGTATTAGAATTTGTTGGTCGAAATACAAAAAAAACCCCTCTTGCCCTAATGCATAAACCGTGACCATGTGTCCTGCAAGTTGTAAACTGTCTTGCATTTATCAAGAAATAAGTTCCTCCGAGTTTTGAAAGTTGCCTTTTTTATTTGGGCTGTAAACAGTTCTTTATGAGATGAAGGATTTCATTCCAATTTTTTCAAATATTTTTTTAGAATACGTTGTTTGGAGTGGGCTCTACTCATAGGAGAAATATCAATGCTATGGTATGATGCACACTAACTTTACTAAAAAAATACTAAAAAAAAAAGTTTTGTATTTTACTTCACCTGCCTGGTGTTTCTGTCAAACCCCTTTATGTCCAGAAGGGTTAAACATGAATGTAGAGCACTTTGGGACGAGAGTCTGCAAATACAGTTTAACATAATTTCGGTAAATAATCATCTCCTGTAGGCGTACGGTAAGACCGACAACAACGTCTTTCTCTGACATGTGAACTCAGCATGATCATACTGGGGTATCTGTGGATGATGAACAACTGCTTCAGAACCACGGACAGCTCTGTCTTTATGCATTATTGTGCTGATTTGACGTGAAAGGCAGACCGACACGTTCTATAAATGACACTAATGTGCACTGTAACACCACCACCAAGGTTTTAATTGAGATGCCGGAACAATATATTGAATAATAAATCTCTGGGAGCTGACTTTCCTAATGAGGTTTGTAATGTTTGACTGAAGATTTACTTTTTTAGTATTCTTTAAATTCCATTAATTACAGTAATGGCACTGTATGTATATTTATTGCATATTCAGTGTGTGCGCGCGCGTGTGTGTGTGTGTGTGTGTGTGTGTGTGTGTGTGTGTGTGTGCATGCCTAGTCTAGTATGCCCAGTAAAAATATAAAGAATTATTGATGCAGTATATGTATCACCATTCATTTTCAGATGTTCATTCCTTCTGGTTTACAGTTTGTGTGTCAACATTCACGGCAAGTTATATTCTGCTTCCTCTTAATCCTCTGTGAAACAAAACAAAAGTTTCCCCATAGTTGTGCTGATAGATAAGAAAGACAGGACATGGAAAAACAGAAAAGAAGTGCAAGAACCAACAAAATCAACAGATTTTTGTAAAGCATTCAGGATTGGAAAGATACTGTAGACAGACCTGGCTGAATATCTATTATCACTCTAGACCATATGAAAATCCTAAATAAATCACTGACTGAATATCTGGACGTGAGTGATATTTTTACTTTGAGCTTTGATACATACCGAAACTGAAGAACGTTAATAGAATGAGACTGTCACGAAGTTCTGACATAATGTAGAGAATTATGCAAAATAGAAAATAGACATGCAATGTATGTAACAATACATAATACATATGGAATATATTATTACTTAAAGGTATGTGCTTATGCATGTACAGTGTGTATGTGTGTGTTAATGTGTGTGTACGTGTGTGTATACATGTGTGGGAAAAGTACCGGCAATGAGTCGCAGACTCTGAAGCACTACTGGTCTGTTAGTGCTCCTCTTCAAGGCCGCATTGCGTCATTACTAAACACCAGCATGGACATCTGGCCTTGACATGCTGTTTCCCTTTTATCACCTGCTCATAGTCCAACAAAAAAAGTCTGGTTCCTCTCAGAAAGACGTGTACTCTACTCTCTGCTAATTACTTACTGTACGGACAGAAGATGATCCCTAAAATTGGAGCCATCGGGCACTTAAGTGTTGCAATAATATTCTACTAGCAAGAACAACAAGTAAAGAAAAGCTGAGGTATAGTAATGTAAGGATTAAAGAAATTCATTCAGATATATATTCAGTATGATTGTCTTTTGGAACTCATTATTGTACAAATGCATGGCATTTTTTAACCAAATGAAAAAGTCCAGGAAGGGAAAATATTATTGAGTAAGGGGTTATGATCTCTAGAGCAAGACCACAGGTTCCAAAAAATTAGCTGAATAGAATTATTTTCATTTCCATGTGGATCAGTTACCCATTTTAAATATTTGGGTAACAGCCGAGTATTTGGGGTCAACAAATTTAAACCACTAAATATGATACATTTTGTTTAAAATTATTCTTGGGAGGTTATGGCAAACGTCGATCTTCCAGCAGTAACGTTTTTAAGCTCTGCTTTCATGAGGCGAAATAAAACTCTTTGTATTTTATAAAAACTTTGACACTGTGATCTTTATTAAAACGTCCTGATACATTAGTCTGCCTACTGGGTCAGATATTGAGCAAAACTTTCTGCTCCTCAAAATAAAACCTAGCCACCCACAGCCTATAAGCCAAACGCTAATAATCAGGGATTGGAAATGTCAGAATCAATTGTGGGAAGCTGTTCTGAATATTTCAACAACTGCACCCAGAGCAAGAGTCAGAGATGCACTGAGTCAGAGCAGAATTGCTGCACATCAAAAACAAACATTGTCTGGATTATTATAGTTGGCTGTTCTGTCGGTTTAATAATTTGAAAATAAAAAAGAGAACATGATCCACATGGTATGTACTGTGGGATCATTGACCCTTGGTGAGCAGGGTAGGGCAAGACCATTAGTGATATTTCAAATTTATTGTCACATTGGCACCTTTCAAAACCAGATGGATATTAACTTACAAGACTAAAAACAATACGGGGAAACTACTTCCATGCATACGTCGGGACGTGCGTGCAGTAACGAGATCTGTCATCTGTACTAGAAAGCTGAAAGAGAGCGACCTCAAACACAGTCACACACCATTCAGATGAGGATTCAGATTCTTTAACATATTCATTGTTAATAACTATTACAAAACGCTATTTTAAATCAGCTTATAAAATTCAAAACAACATTTTATTTACTTTGCTTGAGGTTTTATCCTGATAGTTCAAAGCTGAGCTAATGGCTTGAATGTGAACTTCTAATTCTTAAGAAAAAGCAAATGTAAGGGGAAAAATCACATGACTTCATAAATATCTTTATAATGAGGTAGATAATAGATGATAAGGTTACTTATAGGTCACTGGGTCTCAAACGTGAAAGGTCTTCAAGAACTGATATTTATAATTATATGCAAATTTATGTGAACTAGTGCTCCATGATGCATTACATTCTCAGCGCCTAAACCTCTTATCTTGTGGTTCTTCACTGGCAAATGCCTGCCAAGTGTACACATTTAAAATGTCTCTTTTAGCAAATGTAAAACACATGCTTGCCCCATATGTAAGCAATAAACATTTTCTGGCCCCATGTCCCCAGCTTCAGCCGTCACACAAGTGAAGATAATAACAACAGTGACTGCCCAAAACACATTTATTACTTTTAATTATTTAGCTGGGTGTGTTTGCCCAAGGTCCAGTGAGAAAGATTCAAGATGTTCAAGAAGCTGAAGTTATTGAGAACTTAGCTAGAATAATACACATGATTTTAAAGTCATTTTATAGAATGCAATCTTGAAATTTTAATTTTTGTACTTTTTGAAATGCACAATATAATTATGGGTTAAATTACAAACACATGCAATACTCTGCAAAAGACTGGAACCACCACTTATTTCTCTATACTTTACAAGGGAATATAACAGGGAACGAGAAGCGCAACAAGAGGGGCAGTGGTGGCCTAGTGGTTAGGGAGTTGGCTGCAGGATCTGAAGACGATGGGTTCAAGCCCCTTACCAGTTGGTTTCCTTGAGGTACCCTTGCACAAGGTACCATCCTCATTACTGCTCCCCAGGCACTTTCATAGCTGCACAGTGTTTGCATGGGTTAAATGAGGTTTTGTTGTGCTGTGACCTTGCAATGACAAGAATAGTCACTTTCACTTCAGAATGATATAACTCAAAAACATTTTATACCTATAAACTGTCTTTACTTGGCAAATTGAATAGCTTAAAGACATGGGAACAAATATCTGCCTGTGACAGGCTTTAAAGTGCCTGAAGATACAAGGTTCTAGATAAAGGGGTTCAAACCGCACAGCATTCAGCATCACCAGTAAACTAATCACAGGCCTGATCATCTGTAATCATCAGCACCAGTTTCTTCACTGCTTCATGTCTAAAGTAGGGTGGCTATTCTGCTTTAACAATTCATACATAGAGCACTGGGTGTAAAAAAGATGCAAAGACTGAACTGAAAGTGAGAGCCAAACACGTCCTTCAGGAAGCCTGCAGATCTATTCCTCAACAATATATTAAAAAATTCAACAACAAAAAAATGTTTAAAACCTGTAGAGAGCAAAATATGAAGACATGAGGGATGACTCTGGAGCTAGTGTAGGTACTGTACATTAAAAACAAAGGTGCCAGAAAAAGTGATAAAAAAAACACCTTTGAACCCATGAAGAGACTTTAAATGGAATGGTTCCACTTTTTAAAAGAACCAAACACTGAAAGGCACCTACAGGCAAGCGAGGCTTCTATTGCATCCTTCCACCGGACCGCTGAGGAATCCCTGTTTGTAAAGCTGTGTAACTTGTATGTAATTTTAATTGCCTAAAACCTACACAAAACTAAACTGCACTTCATTTGAAATTCATTTGAAATGTGAAATGTATTACTTACAAAACACAGTAAAGAGGCATAAATAGTTCAAATCAGATATATGCTGCATCCATTCATTATCTGAACTGTTTATCCTGACTAGGGGCGCTTGAGCTTTCCCCAGGGTTCTTAGGGTGAACTATAGTAGCTTAAACCGTGCATGAAACTAAACTGTGCTTGAGTGGCATAAGGTAAAGCATCCTGCAACTCATTTAAAACTTAGTCATAACAGCTGCGAGCATTTAAACTACATAGTTTCATGACCAGCCAGATGTCTATCACGCATCATGTCATCATTTCTTGACACAATTTTTTAAACACCAATAGACAAGAAGATGAAACAGAAGAAGAAGGCAAATGAAAAGGCCAAAGGCAACCGGCCGAGGAGAGTTTGTATATTCTTTGTCATTCTTCTGTTATCTTCATGGCTACATTATTCATTTTGATGCCCAGCTATTCTTAGGAAGCATTCGTCTGGACACTGAAGCAATAATGTGCAATGGTTTAACATAAACAGGACTGTTATAAAAGTCAGAAAAGAAGGATAATGAGAACATAAAAAATAACACACACATCACAAATAAAATCACACGTATCCACCATTATCTTAGCCGCATATCCTGAGTCGAGTCACTGGAGCTTATCCCAGCGCTCATGGATCTAAAGCCAGAGAAACACCATGGATAGTTTTCTATTTGCAGCAACAATCAAGCTCACATACAGACATAACACACATACAGCCACACGTAGGGGGCAATTTAGCATCTCCACTGAACCTGATATGCATGCCTTTGGACTTCGGGAAGAAGAGCCTGGAAGGAACTCAAACAGACTGAGGCAACATGCATACTACAGGCTGGAAGGACCCAAGGGTGTGAAATGTTGGAGCAGAAAAATGAGTAGCAATGTCAGCCGGAAAAAAATATACAAAGATGTTAAAATATTCTGTAAATAAGTAAAACAACATATGTTTATATGGTAATGTATCACAGCTGCTAATTTTCTGGTGGAGTAATCAAATGTGCTGCATGTGATTGTGAACGCTTTTGATGTGAATTTGGATGCAAATGAATCTGCATGGTTGTGAGTTTTTGCATATAGCAACAATTTAATAGTGTGCTAAAAAAAACCTTGTTTCGACCCAGAAGAGCTATAATGAACAGAACAACTGATTGTTTCTGTATTACTACTTTCATGCAGCGTCTTTCTTCTAACCAGTGCATCAATTATTGACTTTCCACAAACAGTGGCATGCTTTTTGTGTGGTCATTTGAGCAGCAAACAGTGTTTCATCTTGCATCTGTTGTTCTCCTTTGAGCAACTGTAAGTTATTAGCATTGACTCAGGAGAGGCCAAGGGGAAAGGGATTCCTGCTGCTGCTGTGACACTGCAAAAATTAACCAATGTAGTAACCAGGAAAGAATTATGGTGCAGACTTTATTTTGCACATGTTAAAAGGTGGGAGGGGAAGGAGGGCACTTTGAATAATGAAAGATTCAAGAGGAGGATAGAAACATATTTCATAAAGTCCTCCTGAAGACTAGGACTTGCTTTAAGAGAAAATAAGAGGATGAAAAAGAAGAAAGACTCTCTCATTGGCTTCAGTTTCCTTATCTCTTCCCTTGTTTGTTTTCTTTCCAATATTCTCGTTCCAACTCAGGACTCTAAGTCATTGCAAAATTCACTCAAAACTAGCAAACTTGTTTTCAGTATCTGCCCATGGTAACCAATCCCACATGTTTTTAAAAGATGGATGCTTTCTTCTGTAAAATTGATCACAGTGATGCGTCAGAGTGCTACAACATTTTCAGCATAAGACTAGACTACTGTCCTTCCACATCAGTCATGCACAGACAAAGATAATCTAGTTCACTTGTAAATTTGCAAGATAGAGCACCCTTCACCACAGCTAGAGCATGTTTCCATTAAAACTATGGAACTTATTAGTGCATTAGTAATTAGAAAGTTTGCATAGTTAAATTAAATTAAATTAAATTTAGGAAATTGAGGGATATAAATTTAATACCTACATACACACACCCACACACACACACACACACACACACACACACACACACACACACACACACATATATATATATATATATATATATATATATATATATATATATATATATATATATATATGTATATATATATGTATATATATATTTATATATATATTTAAGGGCCCATATCCCTCAATTTCCTATCGTATGTTTTCCCATGCTGTCCACTTAATGGCTATTTTTGTTTGTTGTATGTTAATTTCCTCTATTCTGACCTGAAGCCATACATTGTGTTTTATTCAACAACATTCCAGACTGAAACCCTCATTAGTTCATGGTGAAGAGACACGTCTAACCTGCGAGGAAGAATTGATGGAAGGAGTGTTATTTTTTGGGCCATCACAAAAACAATGAAACCATTAAAAGTAGGCCTAAATTCCACATTTAGACATGGGCTGGGCAGTAACAGGTACCTTTTTAGCCTTTAAATGTTTACATATTGCATCAGACCCTGTAACTTAATTATTTAACATTTTCATTTTCATCATCATTGATTATTATAATTATTATTATTGTTGTTGTTGTTATTATTATTTTCATTCTTCTTATTCATCATATTAGTATTATTATTATCCATCCATCCATTTTCCGCCGCTTGTCCCAAACGGGGTCGCGGGGGAGTGCTGGAGTCCAACCCAGCGCACACAGGGCAAAGGACGGGGACGCGCCCTGGACAGGTTGGCAGCCCATCGCAGGGAGGAGCGAGACGGGGACGGCACCTTGCTCAAGGGTACCTCAGGGCAACCTATTTGGAAGGGGTTAGAACCCCCGATCCTCTGGCCAACGCCCTAACCGCTAGGCCACCACTGCCCCTATTATTATTATTATTATTATCATTATTATTATTATTATTATTATCATTCTGAATTCCTTCTCCTGAGTTACTATTTTGGAAATGCATATTAGAGAAATTTTAATACATTGTACATTATGTTGTGAGGAAGTAATGAGGAACTGACGTGTGGGCCCAAAACTCGATAAGGTTTAAGGGATTAAATTATGCTTGTAATGGTTTCTTTTTAACTTGATACAGGATACTGTAGCAAAACTTCAAATCAGACTGGCAATTTTAAAGTCCAGTCATTAAAGTAGGCCTGAACTGGTCTGTCTGCCAAGGCCCAGGTTAGTTGACACTCTTGATGTACAAAGCCATTTTTTTCTCCTTTTCCTCATCAAAGAGCTCCTTCTCTATCACAGCCTTAAAAGCAGCCTCCTAAAGCAGCAGCTGCCCTCCCCTGCCTCTCCTTTCCCTGCTGAAATGTGGACCTGCTCCCTCTGAGGGTCTGTCTTTTCTCACCTCCACTCATTTAGGCCTTGATAAGGGCCCTCCAGCTGGGGCTCAGCGGGGCTGCGTCGCTTCAACTCGCAATGCTTCAGCGCGCCACGCTCATTTACACACGCTCCGATTGGCCCACAGCATCACCCCTCATTTTACAAGAAAGGCACTTTTAACCATATGTACACAATACAAATTAAGTTTACCTTGGCCAGCGAGGCTTAAAAGCCAATGTCCTCAACCCTCCTTTAAAAGAGCTAAATAACTGAGGAGGGTCTGACATCAAAAGAGAGAGGAAACCGGGGGGGAATGTGTGTACGTGTGTGTGTGTGAGGGGGGTGGATGTGCTGGACGGCTAAGAGGTCTTACCAGACTTCGAAGGCTCAATATAAGGAAAAAGACGGCAGGGCGCCATGCCATGTAATTACTAAAGGTGTCTGCTGGGTCTGTGGAGTCGCGGGAACTAAGTTGCTAAGATATTTGTGATAATGTTGATTTTAGAATATATTAAGATATTTAAAACCCATCTATATTCAAATATGTAATTCCCTGCATGTTCACAGCCAGAATGATATCAAGTGCATATTAAAGCATCTTGTACCCAATATTTCTCCGCCAGGGATTCAGGGAAGGTCCTTAAAAGGTTCAATCTATTTCTAGACATTTTTGCAAAACAATGGCATTAAATAAAGATGTTTCACAGTACTGGCAAAATTCTTTTTTTTACCAGTAATGTAAGACTTCATTACAGAAAATGTATAATTGCAGCAAAAAAATAGAATTAGGTTATCATATAATATTCAAATTACAATTTCATTATAAGAAATTGCTAAGATTGGAATATGTTCAACTGGATAATTTTTTTTTTTATTGTCTGCACAACTAAATGAAATAAAGATCCTAATAATTAACATTTTCACCAGTTATGTGTCTCTTTTATTTAATGAATAGTGATGGATGACGAAGGCCTGAATGGTAACGCCTGCACACATCACATCTATCCTGCAGCACATATCCTGGCTAAAGACTGGCATGTGGTTAATGGGGTTAGTTTCCACTGGTGTTCCCATATGCCCTGGCTGTAACCTGTGGGGGGGAGGCTGGTTATGGCTTACTGAGCCTGTCAACCCTCATTTACTGTGGCCCTGAGAGCGGTTTCCCCACCGACCCTTGCTCACAGGCTATCTAAACCACACTCCAGGTCCAGTTCAGCCCAATCTCTCTGAACTTTAATAGAGGAACTCTGACACTTCATAGTGCAATAATAAAAAATTACAGCATGGCAAGTTATTAGGACCATAACGGAGATTCTCTATTAAAATATCCCAGCACAGCTCTATCTTGTTCAACCCTCATCCATTACTGGATACCTCCTTTCTGCCAAATCCCCAGTGTTGTGTATATTAGCCTGCTATAAAAAGCAGAAATTTATAGATGCAATTTTTGAAAACGTTATGTTGTTCCAACTTTTTCTCCCCCTTCATCAACATTTTTATTTCATAAAATTATGATTTATGGGACAACACATGGTTTCAAGCAGAGAAATCCATAAAGGCAAACATAAAATGACTCCAGAGCAAAAGCCAGAGATTCAATTAGGCTAGTGCACCATTGAGCAGAACTTTGCAATCTAGCATTACCTGAGACTAAAAAAGCACATCAAATGCAGCACAAAGGAACTTCTCCATCTGAAACAACTGAGCATTTGTGGCTTCCAGCGGTAGTCTAGCCAAAGACCCCTACTACCGTGTGTCTGCTCTCACCACAAGAATGACATAGCCAACTTTATCTGATGTTTTATCAGCACCCACAGGCTTATCTCCCGATACATCCTCCAGCACCACAATCTGGTTGAAGATAAAACTAAGATGCTTCTCTAGTGCCGTATCATAAATGGCAGGAACATGGGGCTTCTGGTCCCTATCCGTTCCCCAGGCATACCCGCAATGCCACAAGAATCCATGGGCCTGGAAGAGTTTAACTATGACCTGACAGAGTAATAGCAGCAGTAAGAGGACCTGAGCTGGAGAGAACTGGGCTGTGGGGGGAGGGGGAGGAAGGAAAATGGGGTCTCTGCATGAGAGTCACTAATAGGACACATGTTCCATTTCCCACTTGGGTAAGAAAGTGTCATTCACAAAAACGAGTTAACTTAAACTTTCTGACCTTGTATGCAGATTGGACCTGTGTGTTTGGATTAAATTAGATTACATTTTTTAACGAGTGCATGGCAAATTTTTTAGGGTATTGTTTATAGTAATACTTTCATATACACTGAACTGTATTTTTTTGTAACATAATCTACTCATTATTTAGTTACAATCAGTTTTGAAAAAATTTATTTGAATCTGTTTACTTTAAAAAAAAAATAAAAAAAACAGGGTTCACCACTTTACTTTAGACTAAAAGGGCATCACAGGAAGAATATCCTCATGTGATATGACAGATCCACTTTAGTTCCACCGAAGTTCCATTAAATTTGAAGTTATTCAGCACTTAGATTTTTCATTTTTTTAATGGCTACATATGTTTTTCTTGAGAAGGATAACTTCCACTTTCATCCTTACTTACAATGATTATATCTGAAGATGGGTTTATGCTGCTCTAAACTGAAAATGAAGGGGCAATAAAGGGGTCTTTGAGAGAAGCCATAGAACCAGCATTTTAAATCGCTACAAAATCATCCTTCTTAAGGAGATGTGTGAGGGTAGAGAAGCTTTTAAAGGTACAGAGAATATTTGTATTATATAAAACATTTTTACTAATATTTTTATTTTAAAAATATTTTTACTTTTTTTTTTCACGCTCACTCATCTCATTTAGAAAAATGTTGGTTTTTTTCATTAATCTAGGGTCCATCAAGTAAAAGGTTCTTTGGAAAATGGTATAATGCAAAGATTTGTTCTGCTACCGTTCATTTTAAAGGCTGTAGTCACTTCTCATAGAAACTAGACTTTGCTCAACATGTCGCGTTTAAACCTGAAACTGAACTGGACTTGGAACACAGATTTGCTGAGTTTACACTGAGAAAGGTCAGAAAATCTGGAATCTACTTTGCAAGAAAAGGGATCAAGACAACTATTTACCATAATGTGTACAAACATGAAATCAGCTTTTAGCCTCAGCATACTGTGTTCAACTGCAAAAGTCATACTACAAACTGGAGATGCTGGAAATAACTAAAGAGTACAGCATATTTTGTGTCAAAAGCAAACAAGGTATTTGGCTCATTACGTTGTTCCATGAGCACATAAAATGTTTTGGTATGTTCCACATGCTGTTATTTTCAACCATAATCTGGCTCTAGGCCTGGACTGGATTCCATTTTATTTTTTCTCTACAAAAGTACCTGGCATATCAGGTACCGAATGAACTGTTTTCTTTTTTTCACTTCTTTTTTTTGGCTCTAGGTCTCATGTTAGTAGCCTTACATGTCTGCAGATATTACTTAATACCTGCATTCTTATGCATACTTTCCTGACACTTTCATGAGGGTGTAATCTGATTCTCCAATGGAAGAAAAATGTTAAATTGGTGAGACGCAAATATGCAAGGAGAGGGAAAAAAAATTGCAACTGTGCAAGATGGAATTCACGTCTTTCCTGCAGAGAGTGGAATGAAGAGACAACAACTACAACACCTCTTTAAAAGGTAAGTGGATTGTGTGCACATGGAAGCCGGTGTGTGGTGACAGAGGGGAAGAGGTCACGGCTCCTCTCTTCTTTCATTCTGTCTCCCTCTCTGCTTCCCTGGAGAGGCACTTTTTCTAAAAGCACAGCCTGTTTGTAGTTACAGGGTTTGTTGTGCTCCTCTGTTTTGTAGGTCAACATGTCCTCCTCCCCATTAATTGGAGTCTCGGTGTATCACGCAAAGTGAGCTGCAGCTGCTTCGCATTACAGTGGGAGGGGTACCCTGTGGAAGGCCGGACATCTTTGTTTGGAACACACTCTCATGGGCTTCCTACAATGTCCATGTTCACTTATGCTGACCCCATCACCCCCCACACACACACACACACGCACACACTCCGGCTCACACAGCTACCAGCATCATGCCACACAGGAGCTAAACCACAATACTACTGGATCCAGTACATTCACAGAAGTGCTTTTTCCTGGGATAAACCCTGAGGGTCAGTCTGGCACGTGTTTAGTGTATGCAACCCACGCACTACTAACTGGCTTCCATGTGGTTCTTGACTTGGATAAAGCTTTAATTAGTCATTAGCATTTATAACGTGTAAAGTTTCCCGACACTTCAAAGGTTCTTTACACTTGTACAGTAATGGTTCTGTGAAGAACCATCCATCGAAAGGCACGTTGGCTCTTTTAAAGCATTGTTAAAAATAATCAAAAATAAAGAAATTAGATGAATTATCTTTGGGTCGAGTGTTGTGCAATATGTCATATCTGTGGTTCTGATATTGTTCAGGTATTAAGCGTTGAGATAAATGTCTTAGTAAAGTAAAAATGCTATAGTTGAATGTCTGGGCAGTAAGCACTTCTAACTGTTATTTTTGGTAATTTATGTCAGCGTGTTTCATTTCCAGACCTCTCGTTAAGGAAGCCAAGTAATTGCTGTGACCAGTAAACATCTGCTTAAGCTAATCAGCCTTAACCTGTGCCGCTCTTACTGAATTCCTTTTGTAATTTTCTTATATCTTGTTGAAGTGCTCTACCATATTTATGTATGCAGTTCTGTGGTCGTACAATAGTCTTGAGCCACCCCTCCTATTTTTTTTATAAGGGACCACCTTTTGAGGCAAAATACTCTTCTCCCCCTAGTGATGTTCTATCTTAGGCATAATGAGCAGATTAAATTAAGGAAATGGGAACAAATGTTTGAGTGTGACAGGCTGTAAAGTGCCTAAAGACACTAGGTGCTTAGATAAAGGGGTTCCAGCCACTCAGCATTCAGCATCACCAGTACACTAATCACCGGCCTAATCATCTGTAATCATCTGCACCTGTTTCTTCACTGCTTCATGCCTTAAGTTAGATGGCTTTGTTATAATTGATTCATATGTAGGTCATTGTGTGTCTTAACAACAAAAAAAATGCTCTGAAAATGGTCAGACACAAGGACTGGGCTGAAGATGAGAGGCAAAAACTTTGTCCTTCATGGAGCTTGGAGAATTATTCCTCAATAATACATGAAAAATACAAGAATATCAGGCTCTTTGAAAGCGAAATATGAAGAAATGCCTCAGAACTTACCTCAGAACTGCCTTAGAACTTACTGTACTGCAGCTCCCCTGCACACACTGTGGAGCATGACCCCCACTGACTGCACTCGCCGAGATGGTGAAGACATTTACACGTCATACTGCAAAACACTGAGATCTAAGGAAACACTGCAAACGTGGGGAAGAGGCTCCATAATCAGAAGATTATGCACTCAGTTCCCTTAAGGTACTCTTGAGAAAGGTACAGTCCCCATCACTGCTCCCTGGGTACCAGATACTGCTGTCCCCTGATATTGTGCTGTTGTTTGTAGATTTACATTTACATTTATGGCATTTAGCAGATGCTCTTATCCAGAGTGACTTCCACATCCTAATTACAGGGACAGTCCCCCTGGAGACTCTCAGGGTTAAGGGTTTTGCTCCGGGACCCAGTGGTGGTAGTGCCAGGGGACCTGGGACCTCTTGATCCATAGGTCTGTAGGCAAGTACCCTACCACTAGGCCCCGCCACCTTTGTCTTTTAGCCATAATCACAGTCCCAAAACTAATATTCTTGCTACCTATTCTTGGGGCAGCGGTGGCCTAGTGGTTCGGGAGTAGCCCCCCCACATTGGAAGATTGTGGGTTCGATTCCCTCACCAGTAGGTTGCCCTGAGGTACCCTTGAGTAAGGTACCGTCCCTATCACTGCTCCCCGGGTGCTTTCAATAGCTGCCCCCTGCTGCACATGTGTGTATGGGTGAAACACAGAGCTTAAATTTTGTTGTGTTGTGTTGTGTTGTGCTGGGCTGCGTTTCACAATGACGAGGGTAGTCACTTTCACTTTAAAAAAACAAAGTATGTTTCCTTTTTGAGAATGTGATTTCTCCGACAGTAAAAGATGGTAGCTTTGTTGTTGTTTTGAATTAAGAAAACAAGTCAGTCGAATAAAAACAACAGCTGTCTCACATGTTAGCACAGAATAGCAGGTCTAGGCAAATACACTGAGTGCACAGTTATTAGTCAAGTGACTATTCTGAGATTTCATTTTAATCTGGAACAAATCCAGTGCAATCAGTCGATCCGAAATGTTAAAACCCTGAAGCCTGAATGTTTTATAAAGGAAATGTGAGTGTGAACGTTCTCAGGGGATACATACGTTTGCACAAGTATTAGGCAACTATTAGTGCAGAATTATTACACAGCTAAATGAGAAACAAACGTTTTCCCATCTCACTTGTTTATTTTCATCTGTTAAAGTGACAATAATAAACAAACAACCCAAAATTTACAAATAAACATTTGTTTAAAAAAAAAAAAAATCTGTGTGCAATATGGCCACCTTTCTTTTCAGTAACAGTCATAATCCTTCCATTCCCAGAGTGTCAGTTTCCTGATCTGGTGATGATCATCTTTTTGTGCAGCAGCCACCACAGCCTCCCAGACACTGTTCAGAGAGCTGGACTGTGTTCCTTCCCCGTAAATCTCCCGTTTAAGAAGGTCCACAAGTTCTCAACAGGGTTTAGATCAGGTGAGGAAGAGGGTCACGTCATTATTATTTCATCTTAAAGGTCTTTACTGGCAAGACACACAGTAGAGAACTTCCATGCATGTGATGGAGCATTGTCCTGAATAAAAATCATGGTCTTCTTGAAAGATGCAGACTTTTTCCTGAACCACTGCTTGAAGAAAGTGTCTTCTAAAAACTGGCTTTAGGTTTGGGAGTCGATCTTCAACCTGAAAAGGTCCAACTTGCTCATCTTTAATAACACCAGCCCATACCAGTACCCCACCTCCACCTTGCTGGCGTCTGAGTGGAAGTGGAGCCCTGTACTGTTAGTGATCCAACCATGGGCCCATTCAGCTGGTCAAGAGTCACTCTCTTTGCAAAAGGAGGAAGAGAGCTGCCTAATAATTCTGCACACCTCGAAGCTGGGTGTTGATCTCCTTAGGCCACACCCCCCTCATCACACAAATACACATCACCTGATCTGCTTAAATCCAATTAGCATTCAAGTTTATGTAGCTTGGAGTTGGAATAGATGCATTAAAATGATGATATGGTCAAAATACTCACTTGCATAATAATAATAGTATTAATGCAAACAAACATTTTCTAATATTTTACTGCTCGGTAATCCATTCCAAATTCACAATACTGAATTAGATCAATAGCACCCATCAGTAATTAGCCCCTAAATGTGAAGGTCCTCTGAGGCCAGCAGAACTGGGCTGCAGGGGGCCAGTTCGTGCTACAGGATGACTGGTCTGGGATGATGAGTGATTTTACACGTGTGCTCTTTGCGCTAGTGCCAGGTGCCTCAGACACACACAGAGTGGTGCATAAACAAGATCATTACTGTGCTGACAGATGTGCTTTTCTATGGAATGTGTGGATTTTGATTGCTAATGAAATCACCAGCTCTTGGTGAGAGACTCTGAAGGTGGTGGACAGTGTGCAAAAAAAGTGCTGAGTTCAATGTGCCTTAGATCCACATCCTCTTGTTTTCTCTCTTAGTAACAGGTTGCTGAGATAACAATGCCTAAATAGTTATCATGCTGGCAGAAGAAACTTTACAACTGGCCTTAAGGGATGAAGCTTAATAGTTGGATCGCTATGCCAAAGTGTGTGATACACCTGTTGCTTTTAGTTGCGAAGACACATAAACAAAATAGGCTTCAGTACAACGGCAGGCACAGTTACAGGGATCTAAGCATTCAGTTTAGGAGAGCAATATGATGCTTTCCTCACCGGTCACATATTCAGCAAAATCAAGCTACTTTGAAATATAAGATGCAGAAGGAAAGAAATAACAAGTTTTTTTTATTAGGCTGTTATAAAATACAGCTTTTCATAATGGCATGTTTACAGATTCCTCCATTATTAAGTGGACCAATGTATTGTAAATAGCTAAAAGTGTTATCTATTTTTCTATTTTTCTTGTTATTGTCTTTATTATTAACATTTTTAAAATAACTGAATTGCGATTATTATGCAATATGTCATTTTTTCATGATAATTATAAGACATTTTGTATTATATGATGGTTTTGTTGAATTAGAGGCCTTAAGCTCTACTTTGTAACTTTATTTTTCCTTTTGGGGAAACCTCATGACACCTGGGAAGTTTCTATTCCAGAAATAGTAACAATAATTTCCAGCCGATGCCTTTAATACTGATTATTGTCTCAGCCCCAAATCCTTATGACTTAATTACCGCTAATTACTTTAGTTTGGAAAACTGGAACTAAACAACTTTTAGCAAGAGCAGGTGAATATATTGAAATGGTCATTGAATTGGTTTTGTAGCTTTTCTGTGGTGTGTCCATGTGGACCGTTTTAAAATGCTTCCCCTAATCATTTATTTTTATCAATCAACAAAATGCAAAGTGAGCAAACAAAAGAAAAATCTAAATCAAATTAATATTTGGTGTTACTACCTTTTGCCTTCAAACCAGCATCAGTTCTTCTAGGTACACTTGCACAAAGTCAGGGATTGTGTAGGATTATAGTCGGTGTATGATCAACCAGTTTTACCAAACAGGTGCTGATGATCATCAATGTCACACGGAGGTTGAAACACAGTCATTTTTGGAACAACCTACCAGCCGAGTTCCTTCAAAAACTGTGTGCAAGTGTTCCTAGAAGAATTGATGCTGTTTTGAAGGCAAAGGGTGGTCACACCAAATATTGATTTGATTTAGATTTCTCTTTTGTTCATTCACTGCATTTTGTTGATTGATGAAAATAAATGATAAACACTTCCATTTCTGAAAGCATTCTTTGTTTACAGCATTTTTCCACACCTGCCTAAAACTTTTGCACAGTACTGTATATTCACATTATGTAAAGGAACTTAGACATTTTCCTACGTAGCATATGTTAGAGGGGCAGCAGTGACCAAGTGGTTAGGGACTAGGCCCCCAGATTGGAATATTGTGGTGTCGAATCCCTTACCAGTAGGTTGCCCTGAGGTAAGGTACCGTCACTGCTCCCTGGGTGCTTTCAATAGCTACCCCCTGCTGCACGTGTGTAAGGGAGAAATGCAGAGGTGCAACTTTGTTGTGGCTCACTGTGTGTTGTGCCATGTACTCACAGTTTTAGTTTGTTTAGCCTACTGGAAGGGGCAGCGGTGGCCTAGCGGTTAGGGTATTGGCTGTATGATAGGAGGATCGGGGGTTCGAACCCCTTCCCAATAGGTTGCACTGAGGTACCCTTGAGCAAGGTGCCGTCCCCGTCACACTCCACCCTGCAATGTCCCCTGCCTTTTGCCCTGTGTGAGCTGGGATGGACTCCAGCACTCCCCTGCTTGGGACAAGCAGCAGAAAATGACTGACTGACTAGCCTACTGGAAAAAAAAAATCATAATTTAAATCTTCATTGAAGCAGGGGCAAAATATAGAATGCAAAATTTTGCATGCAGCTGAAAATGTCTGACCATAGACAGTCATGTTCATTTCTTATTATTAATAAACTCATGTCACTGCATTGCCTAAGGAAAAAAATAACTGCTTGTAATTACCATGACAATGAGACACATTGCCAACACATTTTGAGACTTATGTTCTTGTACATATTTACATTGTTTGAGAGGGTGATTCTTTGACGCATGAACAAATGGCCAAAAGTGTACAAACACGGATTTTAAGCAGTTCAAGGAGAAAGGTGAGTATGCAATGTTTACCTCCTCCCAAGGAGAAGTAACAAGTTTATATGTCAAAAATGTTGTTAATTATTTACATCCACTGCTTGCATACAATTTCTGTATAGCAGATGATGGTGCCGTGTTTGAGCCGCTCACGTGTGTGTGTCTGTGCCTGTGTGTGTGTGTTTAAATGATAAGAATACCTAATGTGCTTCCTATAATATTAAAGAAATGCATGAGAAAACAATCATACTGTAAAATTGATTTTTATGCTGAGATTTGGTAAATGTATTTTTTTAATAACAGGAAAATGGGCTCACCTCCTTAGACCCCTGTCTGGCTAGTTAAGCCCACCTGAGTATTTAGATTAAGTACACAGACTAATCCCCCCCTCCATCAGGCCATGTTTAGCCCTGCCCATACTGCCACAGGGGGACTGAGGGAAGACTGGGCTTTGATAAAGGAAGCAGAGCAAAAAAACAATTTTTTTCTTTTCTCTATGATAATATAATTCTAATTTTAAAAGTTTTTTTTTTCCTGTGAGAATTGTTTTTATTTATGCCTATATGCATCCTTTATGGCATTTTTAAATGGCATTTTTATATATATTTTATATATATATATATATATATATATACATTAACAAAAATTAATCATCTGCAGGAATAGTAAAATACATACTATTAAATTATAGCACCACAGTGACAAAAAAGTATCATTGTCCTACAGGTCAATACGAGCATGCATTTGACAAGTTCACCCTACCTAAAGTTATATTCCATGGTGGAGTGGCTGATGTGGAGAGGAATGAGAAAAATGACCTCCCACATGGATGAGTTTACCCTTTTCGCCACAAATTAGTGGCATGACCAACAGAAATAAGAAGGCAGTGCGAGCTCAACATCTCCTTAGAGAGGACTGGAAATGTTCACACACAGGAGAAAAAAACATCATTTGTCTCCAAAGAATGAGCAGCAAAAACACTCCCGGAGGATATTATGTTGACTGGAAGGTATTTTTAACACAAAGAGTTTTTATAGCATTCAAGAAGTACTTCAAAACAGCAAAGTATTGCTGGATTGCTCCAGCATGAAAACCCAAGCATGCTTATGTGATCCTTGACATTTAACATCGGCTCATGCCAAACTGGATCAAGTGTTAAAACAATGCAATTAATCTTTTCGATCAAAAAAATATGATGAGATAAATGCATTCCACCATGCATAATACATTAAATAATTTGTCCCAATTGTCAGAAGTGAAGCCACATGACTGGCTTTACTTAACCAGAGCTGAACTCCTCTTCATGTCTTATTTCATATAGGTATTCATCCGATCATCCTATTAAAACCAAGGCAGAGTCAAAGTAAACCACACACAATGGAATTCTCACAATGCTGCCTGGAGTCCAAAAACCTCAGGAGCTTAGCTAACAGAGAGTGAAAGCCCAGGGACACAGAAGAGCCAAAAACACAACCAGAAAATAGTCAGAAGTGCAGTCTGTGTAGTTAAAACCGCAATACACTGCGGCTGTACAGGACACAGTAAAACAGAGACTGGGTTTTATAGGCTTAGGCAGTGAGTAGGAGCTTTTGGTCAGGTCTGGTTTGGTTTGGATTGGTCAGGTTTGGTTTGGTTTTGTTTGGTTTGGTTCGGCCCTACAGCATTTCTCTCATTCAGGATTTTTAATTACAGAGACTTGTAGGAGTAAGGAACAGTCCAAACCAGGGAGTGACTGGTAAATTAGAATATTATTACAAACATGAGCGGCTGGTTCAAGGCAGTTGATTGCCTGCTCACGTGGGAGGTGCAATTTAACAGGAATGCAGTGTGTGTGTGTGTGTGTTTGGGGTTAGAGTTGGGTGCTTGGTAATGGAAGCATCGTGGCACATTCAGTAATTATTTGGAGCAAAAGAAAAGGAACCAAGGGCTCAGATTATATCCTAAATTTGTTTTGATTTCTGTCTCCAATAAGGCGGGGAGAAATTAGCCAAAACCTTAGCCTTAATTTATCCCCCTGTTTCCTTTGGTCCGATGAACCTAGCCACTTCCTCCTACCTCCAACAGGGCCACAACACTATCCCTCCCACAACCGGCCATTATAAAAACACTGAATGTGGAAATGTCCATTTAGACTCACTACCCTTCGTTTCAGCTTTTAAGCAAAAAAAGCAAATCCTTTATTCACTCATCTATTTTAGCAACAGAGTCACATTATTTATTTATACGTTATTTATAGAGTCTTTATTTCCATTATTTCATTTCTACTGGAATAAATGAATAAATGCCGTGATGATGAATTTTAGAAGGACAGTCCTATTGTCCCACAAAATCTGATGGGTGTTTTAAAAACCAGTCAAGTCTGGCCATTAGAAGAAATCACAAAATACTCAAAAAGTGTTTTTATTTAGTAAATTACTCACAGTAAATTTTCTCTTTCACTACGCAGAGTTAATTTCTATATGTCCCTCTCTGGGGCCTGGACCTGGATTTCAGCAAAGCTGCTTTGTGACAACATCTGTTATGGAAAGCACTTTACAAATAAATTTGATTTGACTTGACATGACTTGAAGCTAAACGCATGCGGAGAATTGAGAAGAAGAATCGTCAGTAGAATACACCACTTAAAAGCATGGTTTGGTAAAAAAAAAAGTAGTTTGCACATTTTTCCACTTACCCCAGATGTAGTCAATAGCTCACAGTAAGTCCTACAATAAGCCTTCTTTAGTTTCTAAATTGAAGAAGTAACATTTGGACCCCATATATGCACTGGCTGTTCAACTACCTCTGAGGAAAGAGAAAAATTGTGTTAATCTGATATTTTGAAAAATATTGCTTTAAAATCATCGAAAGATGATATCAAACTATTCAAATATCATAAACAATCTGAAGAAGTAGTACTGGCGGGAAAAAAAAAAAAATCAAGGCCTTGGCTGTTCAAAAGCCACAGAGGCAAAAGAAAAATTCATTCAGTCTAAAAACCAATCAACTACCTGTCTTAGCAGGGGGCACCTGTGATGGTCAGTCAGATTTTTCTTGATACCTGGGGTCCACCTTTAGACATATCACTGCAGTCCAGGGGAGTAAACTGGAGCACTGCTGCAACTCCACAATATGATTCTAATAGAAATCCTGTGAAAATTCCTGCAGTTTAACTACAGATCATTTTCATAAGGGATATAGCTGCATTTTCCATCTGTAAAGCTCTGCCCTTGCAACACATGCAAAAAGAATTACTGCCCTAGTTAGTCCCACCTTGAACTGCCCGCCACTATGCGTACTGAAACCAATATGCAAATTCTGCCTATGCTACTCAGTACACATATCACTTTACAAACGCACACAGAGACACAAACACAGTTAACGCTTGACATAAATTCCCAATGCCAGGTTCTTAAAGCAGTCTGAAGTACCGGCGGGAAGAATCAAGGCTGCCGGACTTCAATTTGCTGTTGTTTGTATATTCGCGGAATGTGTAAATGATGAAGGAAGCAGGTGGCCCCAATCATCTGGCCAGCAGCTGTGGGTTTATGACTCACTTAGCCTATACCTTGACCAAATCAGGCACTAGCACATGAACACATACACCCACACTTTACACACACACACACACACACACACACACACACACAAAGCAGGCCTACCTGATTGGCAGTTGTCTACTAGGTGTCTTAGTGACTTAGCGGTCCAAATTTTCCTGTATCTATATTGAGTTTTAATCCATTTAACCAGACATCATGTATCTGTAATGTAGGCAACTTCAAAGATTCTATAGCTGTCTTCTATTTTTGAAGTGCTATTGAAGTTTGAGTGTAAACAGTCATAGGTCTGCCTGTCCTTTCTTAATTATAAACTGATTTTTGTTATTATGTCTAATATATAATTCAGTATTTCAGCTTTGTTGTTTTGACTGGCTTTCCTGTATTGCCTCTCATTCAAAAGCAGTCTAGAGTGAAATATATAACTACATAACTACATATATAACTACAATGCGAAGTTTATAATGATGTGAACTTATGTTTGAGAGATCATATGAAGTAATGAACTCAGAAAAGGTTTTAAAGCTTTCATTTAAACCCTCTGGACTAGGAAGCGACTGTTATTTTGAAGCTTTTCCAATTTTGTACTAATAGCTCCCATAACTCATTTCATAAGTGAGGAGAAATTTCATTTTTCATGATGTGGGCTCTTTAAATGACACTTTCACTGTAACAATCAGCTTGTGTCATTAGAATGGAATAAATCACTGATAGAAAGCAGCTGTCTGCAGTGATACTGGACAGACTGGAAGTTCTTACAACATCTAAAAATATGAGAATAGTAATACGAGTCCATCAAATGTTTGAGTTCACTTAGGATTCCATCCAAGGAGACGGTTCCTGCACAGTGTGTCCCATACCTTGTTTATTCTTAACCTGCCTCCAGCTCTTCAAGTTGTGAACTACACAACAGTGTTTCCAGCTTGCTGTGTCAGATGTTTTACGGGAAACAGGAAACCATAAAACTTTGATTGAAACTTTCTTCTGGAGTCATTTTCTTTCCATTTCTTTTCTTCCGTACTTCAAGCATTCTTGGGATTTGTTCACTCTCACTCCCTTTAATGATTCGGTCATTTGAATTCAATTGTGCATAAATTTGCTTGAAACAAACTGCCAGTTAATAGAGGAGCTAGAACTGGCAGTGCAGTCTTATTGGTTGGACACCAAACGGACCACCTCTGCATAAACTCCTAGAAGAAGGCATTCAGAAAACAGTTATTCTTTTTACTGAATTAAATCTATGGCTCATTTGCTTCAGGAATTTTATAGCAAGAGAAAAGGACACAAAACATGAAGTGGATTATCTGCCTTGGTTTCCTGTTGTTAATGCTAATACTGTATTACACCGTTAGTCTCCGCGCTCTACTCTTTTCTGCTTTTCCTTTACTCTTGCAATATTACTATTCTTTATTATGTGGCTCTCCACTTTACGGCTGATGATGACTGATTTGACATAAACACAAATGACAACATATTTAATTATTTACTCAATTGCCCCTTACAACTTATATAAATAATGAAATGCCCTTAACACAAAATTTCTAATCTGAAATGCTTTTTTTTTTTTTTTTTTTGCTGTTGTTAATTTTCTGAGAGAGTAGATTGATTGGTCGAAGTATTGTTCATTGTGGTGAAATAGTCAGCACATATAAAGAAGATCAAAGTGAAACCCTCTTTAGAGAGCAATATCATTTGCATAATAATTTGGAACGTGGTTGTTTTATCAGAGAGAAAATATTGGACAGGGTCTCTGAGCTTGCTTTTTGCTCAATAATATTGTAGCTAGAGATTGTGGAAGAGGCTAAGCTACCCCCACCCACTAATGTATTTTAATGCAATTCTGTAGATCTGCAATGCAAATGGGAAATGTGCGAATCTCCTTGATAATAAAAAACAACACCTTATATGGTGTGTCTTGCAAAGGTCACAGCTCAAGATGGTACCCTGAGATTTGTTTGACATGCCTCTCATGTAGAATTAGAAATAATAATGAGTTTAAAATGTATATGCAGAACCATTAAAACATGTGTGTCACGGTAGATGGCACTCTGCTCTCACCGAGCACACCTAGGCTCATCAGGGCTGTGGGGCATCTTTATAAGCCCCAGTGAGTCAGAGCAGAGCGTCAGTCATTTACACGGGTGATCGCCGTAGTAACAGTGGTGCTTTAGTCTTGCATCTGTTTGGTTTATGTTCAGCTCGGTTAATAAAGTCAAGTGTGAGAATCCTGGCTTCGCGCTTACATCCTACCCACACCACCCCAGCGTTACAGCGTGGGACCAAAAAATAACACAGAAATATAGATGTCAAAAAGATGTTGTGTTTGTGTTTGTGAGTGCAACATTTGTTTATTAGATTTTTATAGAATTTGTTCAGATAAAAATATAGTTTTTAATATTTTTAAAAAATTTTAAAAATCAATTATGTATATCTTTTTTAAAAGACGCTTTATAAGCACTCGAGCCCCATAAGTTTGGTGATGGCGATGGTGTGAACAGTGCATGGAACTACCTTCTACATTCTGAGTGCAGACAAATGCAGGCATAACTTGGCAACGGCAGCAGATTAATGGGAGGTTGAATTACAGTATGATCAGCTGACTCATGCCTCCAGATCAATGGTCAGGCACCCATTGCCCTGCTGAGATAAGCTTCATCACTGTTTGGCTGAGTCCACTAACTCTCATTACCCACTGCACTGCAAACACATGAACGCAGCTATGAGCCTTTCCTACTAATACACCAGCGCTATCGATCACAGGGCCAACGCTCAGCAATCTCCAGCACTTCTGGACCTACACAGTGTTGAGCTGCTGACGCTGTTCAGTCAAAGAGTTCACAAAGTTCATGATGGAAAAAAGTTGCTCTGCAATGTTTGGCACCGCATCCAGAAGTTGGATTTCTGCTGTCTTGTTGCTGAAAAAGCAAGCTCAAGAAAACTCCTGAAAGTGTTAAGCTAGCTCCAGCCTCAACCTTAATGTGTTCACAACTGTGATTAAAAGAGCTGAAGATTCCAAACGAACCTTTTTGGAGGAATAGTCCATTCGCCATTAATAACACAGCTGTTCATTTAAAACAGGGCTATTTGTCAGGCCTGTGTACACAAGTTGAGTCATTACATTAAGGAAAAGTGAAGGAATGACTATTATGAAAGCTGATCCTCTATTTAAATGAACATTTATTGATCTTCTACATCAGTCTGGCACTGTACTTGGAGCTTCTCCCTGCCGTCTCCCAGACCAGTGTGCTGAAAGCATGACTGTCTCTGATGAGCAAAAGTGTTGTGTGCTATTTAGCAGCAAGCCTGATGTCCACCACACTGGTTTCAAAACTCTCAAAACAGCCAAATCTTCACTTTTATACAGACCCCACCATCCCAAACCTAATGTTTTCCAAAAACTTTGATATTGGATTATAAAAATGATTGATCTCATCCTTTAACAAACACCAGTGATGAAAAATATAAACTGAGCAGGTTGTAGCTGCAGTCGTGGACTTATTATGGGTTTGAGGTCCTTTCTTCCCGCACACAGCTCAATTTGTCAGTGTTATCTTCATGTCAACAGTTTCCCTTAAATATTTATAATAGGCTCTGAGCGCTGAGAACTAGCAAGCGCAGGACAGATCTGAGAATGTTAACATGTAGGACATTTTTTCCACAGACCCTTAGGCCAAGGAAACGTGAAATGTCTTAAGCAACCTGTTTAAGAGCGGGCATGACACCGACGGTGAAATTACCACTCCGATCTCATCAGATATAATGACTCATACACAGCCTCCCTCATCTGTTCCACTCCGCTTCCATCAATTGCATTCAAATGAGCTTTGGGAAATGCTTTCATTATTAAAAGAGGAGCAATTCGCTTTCAATTACATTAGAATGACTCGCTGAATAAAAGAGAATATCAATCACGTGACTTCATTTTAACATGACGAGTTTTACACTAACATAAATATCTTCATCATTCAGCTTTACTGAATTCACAGCTGTCCTAAACTCACATAGCAATTCTATATAGCGGTACATAAAAGTGATCCAGGATGGTGCAGCTGCAGGTGGAGGATATTTGCATCATTTTATGCTAAACATGGTGGGAAAGGATATGATCATCACAAAGAAAATCCCTGAGGGGTGATAATATAATAAACACACATACACACATCTCAGTTACAGGCTAAGTTACAGTTACACACACACATACACACACACACACACACACACACACACACACACACACATACATATATATATATATCAAATCATTTGTGGTATTTATTAATTTTATTTTTGAGAATGCACTTTTTGTGAATGAACCGGGCAACAGATAAAAAAGGAACATCTGGAGCTTTTGGAGATATGTGGTTTTATTACAACAATATGCAAATATACAATACATATGAAATACATCTTCCTCTGATTCCACTGCTGCCAAATGTGGCCTGTAAGACTAATACGCTGTGGGCTTTAAGGATCATAAGATAATCCGTCAGATATTCTGATCAGCAGTCAGTATCAACACTGACAGCCATTTGGTAATCCTTGTAACACTACAGCCATGTCCTAATGTAGCTCTAATGCATTTTAAATGTATCTTTTATCTGCTCAGGACCTTGAGCAGTAGCAGACAGACCCAGCCCTGGATCCTAAGAGGCCATAAGTATAAACATAGCAGTGTTTCCCTGCTGTGCATTCAGCCTCTGACTCATCACGGAGACCCCTGACATATAAACAATTATTGGAATGTTAAGTTTATTTGATGATACTGTCTTGACATGGCCGCCTGCTTGGGAACAAACTCAGATTCAGTTTATTTTGGAATTTTGGCTTTGGAGTGTCTAACAAGGAGGTGAGCATTGCTCAACTGTTAAGGCAAAAGGAATAACACAATGTATTTCAGCTGCAAGAGGCATCACCTCATAAAACAGAGCGTAAGGAGAATGCGAAGAACTTTCACAAGCAGTGAGTCTTAACAAAATATCTATCACTGATTCTGGGGGTGAAATATTCCCGGTCACAATCCTCAGTCTCTAAACAAACTCACCAGGGCTTCCCTCATCTTTTCTCAGTCATTTTATCTATACAAGAAAACAAAGATGTCAAGAAGGGTTTTTAAATATAATAACAATGTTGCATCACACATAGAATATGGTCAAGGTCAAGATTAAAACCCCGAGTAGAACATCAGGCAGAGTGCACATGTTCATGGCACAAATGTTCACCATTTCAGGTTTAGTGTTGTGTATATATATATATATATATATATTCTATGCAAACTTCTTACTAATGTATAAATTCAGTCTTAGACAAGAAGATGGAACTGGTAAGTGGTCATGCCCATAAAATACATAAAGAAAACACAGTTAAACAAATGAGACATAAAAAATACATTTATTTAATAAGTAAAATGATGCAATATTACAAATATGATTAGCAGTTCATTTGAATGTGCAATGTTCACCAATTTATTTTGCCACTCACAGATATTTAATCCTGGATCATTTTCCTCAAAAACGGCCAATTACAATATTTGTTACCTTAAAAAGGTGCTCAAAATGATGTCCAAATCTTGCATATTTGACCCAAAATTGTAAAAATACGTAAGGCTTTTGACGTACGTCTTTGTGGGAATTTTTAGACCGTTTTCCACATAGTCTTCATTTCATGCAAATGCACTTAAATTGAGTCAAAAATGCCGGCCATAGGATTTTAAAGTGATTGATTGCATTTTTTTTTTTTCAGCAATTTTAATTTAAAAAAATATACTTTAACTTTAATTAAGATCTTGGGAGAGCACTACAGGACTGCTCAAACAATCCATCAAAATCCATATGAAGCCAAAACTTCACCTTGCAAATTTGACCCTGTCATCATACCATCTTGGGTATTTTTGGACCGTTCTCACGTATTCTCAAATTTCAAGTAAACACACTTAAATTGAGCCAATGCCGGATTTTTAAAGAGATTATTTGAACAGGTCAACTGACATATTCATGCAGAAAGCTAGAAAATACTAA
Organism: Hepsetus odoe; assembly: GCA_017165825.1. Taxonomy (NCBI): domain Eukaryota; kingdom Metazoa; phylum Chordata; class Actinopteri; order Characiformes; family Hepsetidae; genus Hepsetus; species Hepsetus odoe. The sequence goes on along the minus strand of CM029381.1, from coordinate 17,334,529 downwards.
AGGGTTCAAAAACTTTCAAGCACCACGACAAATTGAGCATGAAATTCTGTATATTTACATTCTCTTATTAGTGGCATTCTGTCGGTGGAGATTAATAGATGGAACCCCAATACCACGGATACTTAATACTCATCTGGGTAATCACAACAGCCTGGCAGAGGAGATCCATTTACTCTACCTGGACTGTTCATCATCTCCTCACAGATTCACTCTTCACAAAGTGAAGGAGGACAAGATTTCAAAACAGAATCAGAGACGAGGTGGCTTAAACATGAGCTGCCCATACATGGATATTACTTTAAAGGAAGAGAAGAGTGGGAATGAGATCCCGTTCACCTGAAGGGGAGACAATCAGGATAAGGAAAAGTGGCGATTTGGAACAAAACAAGGTAATCAGTCTTGTTTATTAATGTTTGAAACCAAGCCAAGCCCGTAGTCATACTTAAATCAATGTAAAATTACACAAATTAAAGCCATCAGTTTTTAGATGTGCATGAATGCCAGTGCATGAATGATATGGTGTATCCACTTTCTTCATCTTTGTAGTCTCTTTTTTTCATCATTCCATTCAGCCTTTTTATGCCTGCAAATGTCTCATCCTCTTATCACGTCTGTTATTCTTAATGACATTATAAAAACAAGGACCGTTTGCCCAGATACTCTATCTTATGATGAGAAGGGGTTTCATTTCAAAGCCAGTGAAGGTCATTAGGCCACGGAGAGCAAGGAAAGCACAAAGTAAGCAAAAACCTGAATGACCTTCAGAGGTAAGCGGGTTGGAATATTCACCTCTTCGCTGCTGCAACTTGTTCATCTTTGGACGCATGAGTTATATTTTGTTCATCAAAACCATCCACACTAGACGTCGTTCTACTGAGCAGTGATTGATGCAAATGCATCACATCAGTTGCTTCAGCTTTTGGTGAATTAACACAAATGTATTGCAGTCCATTGCTGACGTGCATGTGCAGTACGTCCAGCATTAAGGCATGCATGCGTGTTGCCTTTAAGTAACAGCGAATGTGAACATGCGGTCATGGAGACATAGAGAAACAGTCATATTTACTTGATTGCACAGATGAAGGCGTTGCGGTGTTGTAGTTGGGAAATCAACATGACAGCCAGCCCAATTAGTTTTGATAGACAATATGAAACCAATTATGCAACATTTGTGTTTAATTGAGTCAAACTATGTTTGTGTGATTGACTGGGGTCTGATATTTCTTTTCATGTTCTACATTTGTACACTTGGTTCAGAGGTTACTCAAAGGGGAAAACATTTTCAAGCCATCCAAGTTTCAGCAATGATAAAAAAAAAAGCAGAGGGTAAACAAAAATGCAAAGAATGGATTTTTACTCTAAAGTCTCCATATTAATATTCATAGTCATTCCAAATCAACAGTCCGTAAATGGCAGATGAAACCCTTAACAGTTGCTGAGATCACGGGGCATATTAAAGTTAGGGCATCGTTTTGTATTCATTCTATTTTTCGTCAGGAGAAGCTGGACGTTCTGTCAGATTTTGTAAAAAGTTAGTAAAAAAGCAGATATTTTATGATTTAAAGAAAGGTTGTGATTGTATATAGAGTTTGTTGTGTATTAAGGAACATTTTCCTTTTATCCCTAAATGAAACAGGGTTGCCAGAACATGCCAGAGGTTGTGGGGTAAAGGAAGAGAAAGCTCCAGGTCCACCTGTCCATCGCAAGGTAGACACACACACACACAAACACAAACACAAACACACACAAACACTTAAGGGCAGTTTAGCATCTCCAGTCCACCTGAAATCACCTGACATTCATGCCTTTGGACTGTTGGAGAAAAACCACTCACACACGAGGAGAACAAACAGAAAGGACATGACCTCAAACCTCTGTGTCACCGTGCCACACCAGGTTTCATGGTTTCCATGGTTTCATCAATGCGACATTTAATCTAAAAAGAGCCGACTCCACTCTGTAAAAGGAAACTGGACGTAAATGGGATTCCTTATTACATATAATAAATGAACC